>JASPKZ010006067.1:285000-350000 GCA_030220185.1 Diploptera punctata | reverse complement strand
TAGTGCACTATATCAGGGATTTTGCTGGGTTGGGTTTTTTTCATCTTTCAGCTTTGTTTAACATGCTTTGTTTAAGTCATTAGTACTTACATGGGTTCCAACTCAGTAGGGATTGTTGTATTTTGAAGGGAATAAAAATCCTTAATTTAATAAAACATTTCAAATCTAAGATTTCCTCACATTAACCCAAAATTGGACTTCTTTTTCATAAAAGGAACCAAACACCCTGAATTGAATTTAAGTTATTGATTAATTAAATAAAAATAAAACGTAGTTTTATTTGATTTTCATATTTATTATATAATTCAGTGGCAGCTGTTTCGGTACACTGTACCTTCTTCAGACATGTTAACAAATTATGAATTGTGTTCCAACTGATCTAAGCAACAATACAACAATATTTATTTAAATTTTTAAATTTAACAAAGGCGATTCATTCAAATCAAGTTGAGAATTAATAGTTTTTTACTACTTTTAAATTTATTAATTTCTACAGCCTCCAAAAAATCTAACTTCTTACCCTTATCACAAATATGTAAAATTTCAAAGTTTGGAATGAAACAATGATTAAATTGGAATAGGTGGTTAGGATATTTTGAATTTAAGTTATTGATATTTTCTACAGACATATTATATAATAAAATGAATAAAACTTGTGTATTATATATATCCTTCTTCTACTTCATGAAATTAGGCCTTTTGACCTGTTTTCACATCAAGTGGGATTTAATGAATCTTCCCATCTAGTAAATGGGCGTCCAACACTTCTATGACCTATTGGTTTGTACTTTAATGACAGCTGGGGGATTCTATCTATAGGCATTCATTGTTCCTACCAGCTGTTTCTCATATTATCAATTCTATCTGTTAAATTAAAAAATATTTAAATATTTTCTAATATCTTCATTTCTTTTTCTGTCCAAAATTGTCACACCTACTTCTGAACGTAAGAACTACATTTCTGCAGTTTCAATTTTTTTCTGTCTGAACTGTTAAGAGTCCAATATATTTAATGAATATATTAATATACAACATATATACTGAATGCCACTATAATTGAATTAAAAAAATATCCTACATATTTTTTATGAAGATATATTATAAAACCTTATAGTCAGAGTATATAAAAGACATACGATACCGGTACATTACATCTAGACGCAAATTTAACCTGGCAAACACAAGTGTGGCAAGAAGTAATAGACTCGTGAGTAAACGTACCATTATTAAGTAATAAATGGAAGGCGCACAAACGTGCACACGAGTCTATTACCAACATAGAAACCCAAACGAATGGTACCTACCCTTCTAAGCTAACATATACACTGGGAGTGGGGATGGGAGGAGTCATCGCCCTTATAAGGCGAGGACACGTGTGAAAACACTCTCACTCTCACGCTCCTACGTTCTGCAATAGTGAAGGTCTGCTGTAATCGTTCGCGAAAGTGATAGTAAAACACGTGGGCGGAATTAACTCATCAACTCCACTCCGTTAGTGAAAGCATAATACATTGTAAAAATAGTTGTACACACAAAATTGTTCAATAAAGTGAAATAAAACGTGTATAATATAAACATCCCTGAGTGATCATATTCTACCCTGAGCGAACCGGCACACAAGTGAAACACATATGTAAAAAGACTTTCTCCATCTTACATTATCTTAGACGTTTAAAGAATTTTCTCCCAGTTTCGTTAAAACAAATCCTAGTGCAGAATCTTGTGTTACCACACTTCGATTATTGTGACATTATATATAATGATCTAAACTATGCCTTGTCGCAGAGACTGCAGCGTGTTCATAATGCTTGCATTCGATTCATTTTCAATATCCGCCGTTATGACCATATTTCCGAACACTTTAATAACCTCTCTTGGCTCCGTCTTACTGACAGGCGTAAATTGCACTCTCTTTCGCTACTTTTCAAGCTTCTGAATTCCTACATTCCTATTTACCTGGCGTCCAGATTTGAGAAGTTATCCTCCTACCACAATATTGATACTAGGTCACAAGATAGCAGTCTGCTAACAATTCCTCTTCATAGCACTTCCTCCTATTCTACTTCCTTCACAGTAGCCTCTGCCCGCTCCTGGAATCTCCTTCCTCAAGATATCAGGGGTTGCCCCGCACACTTGGCACCTTTAAGTCACGCTTATACAGTTACCTGTTGTCTAATAATTAATTTTTCTCTATTTATTTAATTTTATACTATGTCATTAATCTTTTCCTCGTTTTTTATATATCTTGTACATATTATATATTTAATTCGTTAAATTTAGAGTAAATCAAAATACATTATAAATATTAATTGTATTGTACTCATAACTTGTAATCGTTTATATATATATATATATATATATATATATATATATTGTAATTTAGATTTAAGACTTTTCTTTTGTATTTTTTTTTAAACCTGGTTGAGTGGTAGACAAGCCCTTAAGGCCTTAACTCTGCCAGGTAAAATAAAGCTATTATTATTATTATTATGTATGGAAGAGTATTCTGAGGCTTGACACAAGGTAGTATATCTGGTCTGGATATATTTATGAATAAAGTGTAATAAAGAAACTGTATGAATCGTCTGACACAATTAAAACACAATACAAGGTTAGGATGAGCTTTAAATATAGAGATATATAATGACAAAGACACAGAGTGATTCTGCTAGGTCGGGACTGGTCACCAGCGGTAACTATGTATTGAAGTGCTGCCTGGGCGGCGCGGCGGGCAAAATATTAAGCAACTCAACCATGGGAAAATGTATATCATCGATATTTACCTGAAATTTAAAACAAATGCTTTACATATGTTTCACAAATGACTACACTATATGATACAAAAGCTATCTCGGAACTGAAGCAACATGTGCGCGAGTTTAAAGGTTGAGTGAGCGATTAATTGCGGCGTGGGAAATTTCATGCTGAACATTAAGACAGCGACAGCTTCTTCGTGGGATCCGATTTCCATAGCTCCCGACATCTTATACAGATACATAATTATAATATATAATAAATTATAAGTGCACTAACAATAATCATCACAATGTTGTTCACAGATTGAACTGCAAAACGTTCGTTCCGGTCTGATATAGGAAACTGTTCTCTTCATCATGCTCTTGGTCTACCCACCCACACCTATACCCCCTCTACCTTATGTGTGAATAACTGTTTTGTTATACGTTCATGGCCCATCCTTTAACCTTTTTCACTGCTGAGATATTTCCAGCCTTTAAAACCCTCCTTGCTCAATGCAGGGAGAAACATGGAAAAAGTTTATTTAGGTTCCTAGGAGATGGCAGTATATGCCTGCTTAGTTTGAAAGCAATGCAATACGCATTATATAACTAGCAGGCGTTTGGAGTTGAGAATGGATATACACACCCATAGCACAGCAAGCATTTTCTTTGCCAACGGATATACCCGTTCGTAGCAGTGAAAATGTTAAATATGATCGAACCAATTTTGTTTGTATTCTTTGATTCTGTGTCTCAAGCTGAATATGTTAATACATTTGCTATATTTTTTATCATGAAATGTATATCCAGTTACATGTCTCAGGGAACTCATTTCTGCAGATTATATTTTTAGTTGATTTTTAATCTAAGTCAAATTTTTGGAGCCACATAGCAACACAGGAACAGTCATGAATATAATATTGTTTGTCTCCTCACGTATTTAAAACAATTTATAATTGTTTCACACATGTATCTGAATTTATTCAACTCATTTTCGACATCCTTATGTTACATCATGTCCCAGGTAATTAAAACTATTTATTTGATGTATTAAAAAGTTTCTTACGTCCCGCGCCGTAGCCGAGTGGTTAAGGTAGGAAGCCTTGGCGCAGAGCTACGGGACTTGCGCTGGTTCGAGTCTCCATGGGGGAAGAAATTTTCTCATGGTATTTCGGCCAGTATGGGACCGGTGCCCACCCAGCATCGTGAGGCAATTGGGTAGCTACAATAAGTAGCGGCTCCAGGTTGAGAAACCAGCTATAACGGCTGGGGGACTCGACATGCTAACCACATGTCACCCCTACACTGGCTGTTGATCATCTACCTCTGCGATTGACACATGTGGATGTGAAGGGCCAGCAGCCGGCTGGTAAAAGGGCAACCGCTGAAAAGTGGAAAGACCCAAAATCGGGGAAAAAGTTTCTTACATATTTTTTTGCACGTAGTGGAGATAACCCTTTGAATGTTATAACTTTTGTATTATTTACAGATATTTTCAGACCATATTCTATCAGTACATTAATAAAATATTATAAATAAAATTACACAGTAAATCAGAAGTCATGAGAACGGGTGGAAGACCAAGTGTTCGATAGATGGAATTTAGGAAGTTAAAATGTTAAAAATTAATATAATGGCAGTTATTTCACCCAATATAGGGCGAAACTTCTGCCTAACTTGGAATTTGAACCCATGATCTCAAGTTTTACATGCTGGCGCAATAATCCATTCTATTATTTAAACAATCCAGGAAGGTACACAAATATTTCTCTATTTTAGTGAACCTGTATTCACATTATAACAGAGTTGTTTCTGCTAAGAACGCATTATGCTGGGAATTAATTCAGTGCCTCATCAGCTAATTACAAACGTAATACTGATATTAATGTACTCAGGGATCCTATTCGTATGCAATAGTTAATACAACTAACAGTAAAAATCTATGCCTAAAGCCGGGATTTGAACCCAGTATTTCAAGTTATACGTTATGGTGCACTAAATAATTGTAATAAGTTGAAAACTAAAATTATTACCTGAGATAAGCCGCCCACAACATTAAAATTCATTAAAATTATGAAGGCCTTTTAGAACTAATTGTTCCATCTTCAGCAGCTGGATTGTACTCGGGCTTGCAGTTCAAATCCAGCTGCTGAAGATGGAACAAGTATTTCTGAAAGACCTTCTAAATTTTAATGTTGACGACGACAGATATCTTAGGTACTGATTTCATTTCTTAACGTATTTCAAAACAACCTCAACGGTGTTCAATAACAATTTTATAGGTATTAATCCATTTTGATACTTAGGGAATAGAGGAAAAGATACAAATCTTTCTCTATTTGATCTATCACCAGGGAGTATTATGACGTCTACGTATAGGTAAAGTCGCCAAATAAGAGATAGTCTCCTAATAAGAGATACCTTATTATCTACTCCATTAACAGCTGTCATCTGATGTTTGTAACAAAAATCTGAGCTTTGAACTATTATAGCAACGTGGTCTTTGTTAGGAGTCACTTGGTTGATTGAAACGAAGCAGAGAAGGTTGTGTTTGTTTTCACGACAATTGAATTTTTGTAGTGACGCTATTCAAAGTTGTGGATAACTGTGAAGATGAGTTCTGATATTAATTTTACTTATTTTTCCGAAAAGCTCATGAAATGCAGACTATTATAAACTAGAGTGATTATTAGTGACACAATTTATTACAGTCTGACCAGCCACGGAATTGGCGACCGTGCCGTTCCCTAATAAGAGATACTTGTGGTTCCAAATAAGAGATAGTGTCTCTTATTAGGAACCAGAAGTTGTTTCACTGACATATGCAGATTCTCCTGTATACAAGTGCGCTACATTTTCTTAAACAAATTCATCTCGTTTGATAAATACGTGATTTAACTTTATAAAAATAAACTGGTCACATTATAGGCCCTGAGAGGTCATTTATATAGCAGAAGGTTAAGATTTCTTCTGTCTTTCTAGAAAATCGGACCGAGGAATCAACCGGGCTGTCACCCCGGCTGCTACTCTACAAATTTCGATCAATGCATTTCGAAAGACAGGGCTTGTTCCGTGCAACAGGAACACTTTTTCTGATAGCGATTTTGCCATCCACACCGGAGATAAGAGTGATGCAATCGTAGTTCCTGATTCAAGAACTCTCGTGGGTCTTACTGATGTGTCACCACTCCCTCAGATCCAACAACCATCAACAAGTCGAGAACCAGAAAAAAGGAAAGGCAGAACCGGAAAAGCAGCCCTTCTGACAGGCAGTCCGTATCGCCAAGAACTAAAGGACAGTTTGAGTAGAACCAAGAAAGTAAAATGAAGCAACTTTTTCAAAAAACAAATTCAGTAAAATCTAAAAAGTCTCGGTCAAGAAAACGCCAACTGAGTTCTTCATGCGAAGAAACAGACACGGATATGGAGATAATTGATCCAGGCGATGATTATTCAGAGTTTGGTGCTGATGATGCTGAGTGTTTATTTTGCACTGGATTGTATTCAGAGGACACAAGAGGAGAACAATGAGCTCAGTGCATTGACTGCCATCGCTGGGCTCATGAAGATTGCGGGACTGATGAGGAACCATTCGTCTGCTTATTTGCTCAAAGAAACAAAATTAATTATCTACTCTGAAAAGACACTATTAACATGTAGAGTGAAGTTAATTATTAGTTTGTGTGCGATAAAGTGTTTTTGTTTTGAATATACTGGATTATTTGAATATTTTTGCTAAAGATATAGAAGCAAGTGTAGGTATCTCTTATTTGGAACCCTCTTCGAAATTTTCAATTTTTACAATTCTTATTGTTCTTAGAGTTTTTTTAAATACTTACTATGTAACGAGGTTTTATTTTATGGAATATCAAAATAAACAATGTGAAACATGTATTATAATTTTTAAATGTAATAAATCAGTTACCATTCTGATATAGAAGCGATTTTTCAAAAGGTATCTCTTATTTGGGGCCTTTACCTATATATATATATATATATATATGATATGAAAAGAAAAAAGAATGCTTGAGTCGGGATTTGAACTCGAGTCTCTAAAGTCTGTACCTTTAGCGCTCTAACCAAGTGAGCTACCCAAGAATTCCAAGACAAACATACAATTTTCTTATACATGTAGTATTCTCAATTACTACATGTATACTACATGTATAAGAAAATTGTATGTTTGTCTTGGAATTCTTGGGTAGCTCAGTTGGTTAGAGCGCTAAAGGTACAGACTTTAGAGACTCGAGTTCAAATCTCGACTCAAGCATTCTTTTTCCTTTTCATATCATATTTGCCTTCATTGCCAAATGTCAAAAAAAAAATATATATATATATATATATATATATATACACAAGAAAAGAAAAGATTACAGTGGAATGGCGATGTGAAAAGATTGCTTGAAATTGTTATGGAATGGATCCCAATGGAAAGGAGGAAGAGAGGTATACCCAAAAAAAAAACTTGGATAGAAGGTGTAGAATAGGCTATGCATATCAGAGGATTGGAGGAAGATCAATGGATGGACAGGGAGGAATGTCGTTTGGTTTCCGGAAGACGGCGGCAGCTGTCATGATACCGGTTGACGATGATACTGATATATATATATATATATATATGATTTAATCGATATTTTGCTATTTATGTGTTTACTTCACTGCGATTTATAATCTTATTTGTTTAAAAAATGAATGGTACAAGTAGAAACTAAACAGGACGTATTTTTTTATAGTTGAATAAATATTTTAATTGAAACAATAAACAAAATAATCCTATATTCATCTTTTTTAATATATCACATGCAATAGTGTCTCCCAAAAATATTAGGAAATGATGTCATAGAGGAAGATAACGTGTTGTACATAAAGAAGGATGTGAAATGAAAAATGGGTTATATCAGGTATGCGGGATGCATATCCTTCAGGATGTGGTCCTGATGACATCCTCTTCATATCGATGCGGGTGCAGACTATAGTCCCTACAGTATAACTTTGTTCCCTAAACACTAATACTGAACTGCACATATTTACTTCTTTTACATATATGTTTGTTAATTGCTTTTGGTTAGTTAGAATACAGGCAACTGTTGCCTAAACCAGGAAGTGAAGAAGAAGAAGAAGAACTGTATACAATGGAATGAACACTTATCCCTCATGACACCATTGTACGCATAGCAAGATATATGAATGAGTGAATGAATGGAATTTATTGCATTTTTTCAAAAGAAAGGAGATACATTTGTAGTAGAATATGGAATTTATTGCCTTTTTTCAGAATAAAGAAAATACATATGCATTTACATTGCGCACGGGCCTGCTTGGCCGTACGTGCATTATTTTTCCATGAATAATAAAAAACTAAACAAAAATAATCATAATATAAACAAATCCATACATGCTACACACGTGTGTCAAAACAATGCATACATATAAATAAAATCTGTATCTACAATTAATCCACATCTAAATTCATCCATGAAAAGACCATGTGTGTAGATATAAAAAATGTCTCATTCTGTATATTAATAATTTAAAAAATGGTATAAAACAATAGCACGATATAAGTTACCGGACTTTGAGAGGACACCTGGAAGACCAAAAAAGGTATGGAAGGGCTCTTAATTCTGGATGGAACAGGTTATGGACCGTCCACCGCTGTGGTCTCGAAGTAGCGTGCTGCCTTGTCATGCAGATGGCCCGGGATCGATCGCCAGTCGGGACAAGTTTCCTGGATGATGGTTTTCCCCTCGCCTCTAAGACAAACGTCAGGAAACTTTAAGGCCCAAACGGTCCCAAACATCATCTGGTCACCACTATCATCATTAGCATACTCGTTAAGGTTTTCGTAAGACCAGTATTAAGATATGGCAGTGAAGCGTGGACAATACGAAGAAGAGATGAAAGCCGAATAACAGCAAATGGAATGCGATTTATGCGCCGTACAGCAGGCTATACAGAGTGGGACCATAAAAGAAATAAGGAAATTATGGAAGAGTTGGATATAGAACCTATTCTCCACCATTTACAAAACTACCAGAATAACTGGAAAGCCCATCTTCAACGAATTTCATATCATAGAATTCCAAAAGTCATGCTTCGTTACTGCCCCCAAGGCAAAAGATCGCTGGGACGTCCAATAAAAAGCGCTGGATGGAAAATTCCTCTTTGAGACCGTAACAAGCCACATGGCCTAGTACTTGCATGGATGATGATGATGCTGATGATATGCATTAAGTTTAGGATTAAGACCTCTCCTCGCGCACCATTACCATCATCATCATCATCACCTGTCATGTATCATCGGGACAGCGGTACTCCGCCTTCCTTCATAAATGAGTTACAATAACGTCATGCCAGCAGAGAATACCAGAATGCCGAAATGACAACGTAGTGGATTTGGATAAAAAGAAAGGTCATGGAGCTAAAACAAAGAGAAGAAGAAGAAGAATGGTATTTAAATAATGTTTTATCAGCTAAGGTCAACAGTGTCGCAATTCCTATCTGGACTTGAAGGACCACACATTTTACTCGGTTTCCTCTTTCTTCAAACTTAAGTTTTTTTACGTGTTGATTAATAATGTTTCATGTTGACGTGATATTGTGCGTGAATGAAGATATCAAGGATTACGATAAGGAATAATTTCCTTTTTTATCTCAGAAGTACTTATCTTCGTTTCATTCTTTTCAGCATGCTTTCAAAGAAGTATTTCAATCTATTAAACGAGACTTGCAGCTTCAATTCTCTTTCGAAGAAATCATTTATAAACACAATGGGAGTCTACGGATCCATAACACATTTTATCAACTTACTATCTACATCTAAAACAAAAATATTAGCTCTGAAAGGAAAATGTGCAATAAGAACAAAAATAATGATAAACAACGTAATTATAGACCAAGTTCAGAATTTTCATTATTTGGGATGTCATTTAGGCAATGACAGAAATTTAGATAAACACACTAAAATACAAAGATTCAATTATCTATGTGGCAAAATTAAAACGCACTTTATTGAATAAGACTAGAAAGAAACTATTTTGAAGTTTTACAAAATATTGGCAGTTCCATCTCTTATCTATGGATGTGAAACCTGGACATTAACAAAGGCAGATAGTAAACAAACAGAGGCTGCTGAAACGAAGATGTTGAGAGCAATAGCAGACCGATAAAAAGACAGACGAAGATATAAGAACAGAACTTAATATATTTAATCTCTGTGAAAGAATAAAATACTATCAAAATGCTTATCTTCAGCACATACTACGAATGAATGAACAGCTCATACCAAGAATAATGTAAAATAATTATAAACCAAAAGGGAGAAGAACGTTGGGAAGACCAAGAGATGGAAGGACCAATTCGACCTATAATGAGATCGGAACAGGTCATTGGGCCTAATCCTTGTTGTTGATTATGATGACTATCTGTATTGTCAATATCGAGCCCGGAGGTTCACGGTCATGTAGACAAAAGCTCTCCACACATCCCTAGCCTTAGCTAATGTTTCCCAATCATTCCCCGTATAATTTATCTCCCTCAAATCATATTCAGTATGATTCTGCCATCTCATTCTTGGTCTACCTATTGAGCGTTTCCGCCGCGGTTTTCCCACATGGGATTTCCTTGCCCCTATTTTATCCCCATTCTTGCCACATACCCTACTAATCATAATGTACAAGATTTCTTCTTCTTCTTCTGCTTCATGAAATTAGGTCTTTTGACCTGTTTTCACATAAAGTGGGATTTAATGAATCCTCCCATCTAGTAAATGGGCGTCCAACATTTCTATGTCCTATTGGTTTGTACTTTAGTAACAGCTGAGGGATTCTATCTATAGGCATTCTGTTGACATGTTCATACCAGTTGTTTCTCATGTTGTCAATTCTATTTGTTAAATTAAAATTTAACTCTTATTATTATATCTGGTTTCCCATAAAGAGTCCCGCGCCGTAGCCGAGTGGTTAAGGCAAGAAGCCTTGGCGCAGAGCTACGGGACTTGCGCTGGTTCGAGTCTCCATGGGGGAAGAAATTTTCTCATGGTGTTTCGGCCAGTATGGGACCGGTGCCCACCCAGCATCGTGATGCGTTTGGGTAGCTACAATAAGTAGCGGCTCCAGGTTGAGGAAACCAGCTATAACGGCTGGGGGATTCGACATGCTGACCACATGTCACCCCTACACTGGCTGATTATCATCTACCTCTGTGATTGACACATGTGGATGTGAGGCCAGCAGCCGGCTGGTAGGCTAAGGGCCTTGTAGGCCTGTCGCGCCAGGAGCTTCCCATAAAGATCATGTAGTTCACTGTTAGGTAGTCCTCTCTATTCACCTGTCTGTTCGTCTCTCTCCTTGGTCCAAAACAATTTTCCTAAAAATTGTACTATCTAATATCCGTAATCTATTCTAGTACCTTAATAATCGACAAGTTAATTACATCTCTTTACTTTCTTTCAATTGGTTTCATGCACATTAGATATGAACAGTTTAGCAAACAATTTATCTTATCTTGCTTTTGTACGTTTTATAATTAATTTTATTTTTAACTGTAATTATCATTAACATTATAATGTTATCGATCTTACTCTCACAGGTATAGATATTGACCAAATTTTCATTTAGTATTTAATGTCAGAGTTATTTATGATTGCTATATTTGAATGTAACATATGTTTGTCATGGAAGAGAAGGCCACATGGCCTTAATCCCATCAGGCTAAACAAATAAATACAGATATCACGTTTGGCATAATATAACTGGATTAATAACAGCTTTATAAGTGATTTGTTTAAATTTCTTTTGAGAGAAGTTGGAATGACACGAGTTGTAATTTCTTTGCACTGTAATTATTGACTTCGTCTCTGCATACCAGAAAACAGTTTGTGCTCATTGCCATTTTGTTTTATGTCATTATTGACCAACATGCGACATATGAATTAACTACAACAATAAAAACAAAAATTATTTGAGTTTCTCTTTGTTTTAATACCAACCTCATTTCATAATTCCACATAATTTGAGAGTTATGATAAATTAAATGTGTAGGAGATTTGAATCGGACACGGTGTAATACTACGCGTTCAGAATTATTATGCTCTGAAAAATTGTCCATCCCGACGGGTTTTGAACCCGCAAACCTCGGAACCGGAGGCAAGCATGGAAAACACTAGTCCACCAGGATTGGCAGTACTTTTTTAACTTTCAGGTTTAATGTATTGCTGCCAATATAAAGTAATTTCCCGCTACTGTTACAGTCCTATGTTATATTTGCAACTTATTTTGATACATATGGCGAACAGTTGACTTTTACTTGGTCAGTACGGCCTGTTGGTTATATTTTCACAAATGTCACCGTAATATTAAAAATCATTAACTTAATACCTTTACTGATATTATAATACAGGGTGGGGCATAAGTCAGTTAACCAGTGAACATGGTTGCAAGGAAATAATCAGATTGGGGTTTGAATACGGGATCTTCATCATCATCAACAACAAGGATTAAGCCCAATGGCCTTTTCCGATCTCATTATAGGTCGAATTGATCCTTCCATCTCTTCAATGGTCTTCCCAACAATCTTCTTCCTTTTGGTTTATAATTATACATTCTTCTTGGTATGCGCTGTTCATTCATTCGTAATACGTGCTGAAGGTAAGCATTTTGATAGTATTTTATTCTTTCACAGAGATTAAATATTTTAAGTTCTGTTCTTATATCTTCGTTTTTCTTTTTATCGGTCCTTTGGTATCCTGCTATTGCTCTCAACATCTTCATTTCTGCAGCCTCTTTTTGTTTAGTATCTGCCTTTGTTAATGTCCAGGTTTCACATCCATAGATAAGAGATGGAACTGCCAATACTTTGTAAAGTTTCAAAATAGTTTCTTTTCTAGTTTTATTCAATAAAGTACGATTAATTGTGCTTCAGAATATAATCTCAAACACCACCGTTTAATAGTGTTTGAGATTATATTCTGAAGTTCACGTATTCAATCCCCAGTTTCAACCAATCTGATTTTTTTCTTGCAACCATATGCATCCTGTATATGCAGTATATTATTTTTTTAGCGTTTTTATATTTACAGTGGCTTTAAGGCTAGTGAGGATTGATTATTCTCTTTTCGGGTCATTAGCTCTGACTATTTAACTCATGTCCCAAATGGGAATCAATGACCAATCACGTTTCAATTAATTTTGATTTACAGCCAATTACAGTCATGTTTCACCCCGATTTTATGAACATTATTTTATCATATTAAAGAAAGCTCCTCGTGTTTTAACATTCTGAATAGGTCAGAGCATTATTTTGCAGTGACTGACTACGTCGAATATAACAATTTATATATTAAGATGTAAGAATCCCAGAATGGAAGTGGCTCCCAGTTTGTGTGTGTATATATATATATATTGTACGAAGGTAACCAGATACTACTTGCGGGATAAAATAGAGAAATATTTGTAGCAATTGATTATACCAGCAAAAAAAAAAAGCCACTGTTTGCACTTTCTTAAACGTTTTGTTTCCCATGTAATCACGTTCCAGAAAAATAGAATTGACATAATTACATCATAAGACACCAGAAATTAATTGGTAACCTATAATGTTGGTTATAAACAGTTTGATGTGTTTCATTTTTTCCCACTAGGGTGCATTCTAACAATATTGCGATCCTTTGACAATAAATAATATGATCTGGTTGCAGTGATGAACAAGTGAAACATAACGGATGTTTCTCATTTTTTTCAAACATCGTCGTTTGCATTAAATATATAAAAATAACTATATTTAAATAATGATTTGTGAGTAAACAGCTTAATTCTATTCGTTAAATAGCCCTAACAAATGTCACTGTTGATTTCCAAATTCCCTCGTGGCGTTACTTATTGCAAAACTTATGCTGAATCCTGGTGGTAAGTTTCTTGAAGTCTGAAGGACTCTTGTCAGTTCCACACTTTGGTTCCCCTAGCTGCGAAAGAGAGAGTGGTATGCGGAGAGAATCACTAGTAAAATTGTAAACAAGCTGACTTTAATGAATGACATGCGTGTCCTTGGGAACAGTACTATCAATAAATTATATTTGTCTACGATATAAGTCTACAACTACATTGGCGTAACACCTTATGTAGAGCCTTAGCCTCTCCTTTGTTAGGAGTTACTACATCAAGTTAATTTAGTTACTTTATTTCTCTACAGATGTCATGAATGGTTAGTAGGCAATTAAGGTATTACCGCATGAAGGAGAACTGTAAAGTTTGCTTGGAGGCCTTTTTATTCACGCTACAGGATCTTTTATGAGCCTGAAAATCTTTAAACTCAGGACCCACAGTTTAAAGTCCCTCCCGGAGGACACCGGTCGCATTTGAACCCTCGACGCCTGGAACCAGAGGCAAGGAACATAACCACTAGTCTGTAGCTATCGTAACATATCACCAGATTACGGGGAAATAGTACCGAGATGTGAAGCTATGAACAAACGAAATTATTTTGTTTACAAAGAGCGAGGATTGGCTCAGACAATGTCAAGACAGACGGTAAGCTAGTGATGCCTATTGCTCTGTGTAAATGGTATAGTCTGACAACTGGTACATACTACTAGCTAGCATATTCACAACTCTATTAATCCACCTGTTGTTCAGCACTGAAATTAATAGTTACGTTCACTAAGTTAACTATAGACTCGTACTATGGTCGTGACATAATTGGACAACGTTATGCATCAGCCGGCTATGCGCCATTATGTAAGTTTCGAGAAAAATACGTTTAAAGTTTTAGTCAATCTTCAATAGTTATTGTAGCGCTAAACAACAATACTGAATATTGCAAGTTAGTTTCCTTGTTTGACAGTTATGCATCAACAATCTAAGAGCGTGAACATTTGGCACTTAGCTACACGATACAAAATTTTGATTAGCACTTATAGAGATCTGGTTTCAATAGCCGTTTGTTTGCAAAACACTAGAATCTCTGATAGGACTGATGGCGTTTATATTTTTTTTTTAATAATAAGACTATATTTAAATATTTGGCCGCTAAAAATGTGCGCACACTTTCTTTATGAGCCACTGGAATACATGGCATCAAAATCATTTTTTTAATGGCGCTTAGCCGGTTTGATACATAACATCATCCAATTACCATCTCCCTCTATTTCAGTCTAACCGCTAAGTCGCACAGAACTTGTAATCATGTAAATATACTATTTCCCCGCAGTCTTCTTATCATTACAAAATTATATTGGAAAATTATTTCGAGGGCGCTGACGAATCTCATAATCAATCCAATATTAAAATATGAAGTTACGATATATATATAGTATAAAGTTTTATCTACTTTGATTAAAAATACATAGCTTCTTTTCTAGCTGTTCTATGCATCTGAAGTACCTTACCAGCAACGTTGAGCAATGAAATTAGTAAATCCCTTTCGGGGAATCTATCTAGCAGTGTTTTCTTGACCCGAGCCGGCAACTGTTCATCTGGATGATATCTTCAGGAGATCTTCGTTCCGTCTGTTCTCGAAGTTCACTTGTTGACAGTTACCTTGTGAGTATGGTTCTCTTCTAAGGTAAATAAGACCACGGGTCGCGTATCATAGATATGTGACACGTAAGAGAATCTCAAATCTGAAATTAGACAGCCCTTTCACGCCTAACTTTGAATTGCAATAATAGTAATAATAATAATAATAATAATAATAATAATAATTTGTAAACATGTTTACAATGTAATAAAATATATTCCTGTGCCCAAAGCTTCTTTCTCCATTTTTCTCTATCTTCCCATTCCAATTCTTCCAGACCTAGTTCCCTCATATATCTTCCTACATAATCCATCCATTTAAATATATAGATCGACCTCTCTTTCCTTTCCCAGGTGGAATCCATTCCAAAGCTTGCCTGGGTAACCTTGTCTCTGGCATTCAACGAATGTTACCGTACCATTCTAGTTGTCTGTATCTCACAAACTCTTATATTGAATTTTGGACTTTCGTTTGTTGTGTGATGATTGTATTTCTGATTTTCTTCAATATAGAATGTTGGGTCTCTAAAACAATGCATTTCAGCAGACATAAGTTTTAAACTCAATGTTTTATTCAACTTCCAAGTTTCTGCACCGTTTGTTAGCGTGCTTCGAATTACGGATTTATAAATTTGTAACTTGGTATCTATTCTCATGTTCTTATCCCATAAAACTCCATTTAACATTTTTAACATAATAATAAAAATTAATAATAATAATAATAATAATAATACTTACTTACTTACTTACATACTTACTTACTTACTTACTTACTTACTTACTTACTTACTTACTTTACTTACATACTTACATACTTACATACTTACATACTTACTTACTTACTTACTTACTTACTTACTTACTTACCTACTTAACTTACTTCCTTACTTACTTACTTACTTACTTACTTACTTACTTACTTACTTACTTACTTACTTACTTACTTACTTACTTACTTACTTACTTACTTACTACTTACTTACTTACTTACTTACTTACTTACTTACTTACTTACTTACTTACTTACTTACTTACTTACTTACTTACTTACTTACTTACTTACTTACTTACTTACTTACTTACTTACTTACTTACTTACTTACTTACTTACTTACTTACTTACTTACTTACTTACTTACTTACTTACTTACCTACTTACTTACCTACTTACTTACCTACTTACTTACCTACTTACTTACCTACTTACTTACCCTACTTACTTACCTACTTACTTACCTACTTACTTACCTACTTACTTACCTACTTACTTACTTACTTACTTACTTACTTACTTACTTACCTTACTTACTTACTTACTTACTTACTTACTTACTTTACTTACTTACTTACTTACTTACTTACTTACTTACTTACTTACTTACTTACTTACTTACTTACTTACTTACTTACTTACTTACTTACTTACTTACTTACTTACTTACTTACTTACTTACTTACTTACTTACTTACTTACTTACTTACTTACTTACTTACTTACTTACTTACTTACTTTACTTACTTACTTACTTACTTACTTACTTACTTTACTTACTTTACTTACTTACTTACTTACTTACTTACTTACTTACTTACTTTACTTACTTACTTACTTACTTACTTACTTACTTACTTACTTACTTACTTACTTACTTACTTACTTACTTACTTACTTACTTACTTACTTACTTACTTACTTACTTACTTACTTACTTACTTTACTTACCTACTTACTTACCTACTTACTTACCTACTTACTTACCTACTTACTTACCTACTTACTTACCTACTTACTTACCTACTTTACTTACCTACTTACTTACCTACTTACTTACCTACTTACTTACTTACTTACTTACCTACTTACTTACTTACTTACTTACTTACTTACTTACTTACTTACTTACTTACTTACTTACTTACTTACTTACTTACTTACTTACTTACTTACTTACTTACTTACTTACTTACTTACTTACTTACTTACTTACTTACTTACTTACTTACTTACTTACTTACTTACTTACTTACTTACTTACTTACTTACTTACTTACTTCTATTACTTACTTACTTACTTACTTACTTACTTACTTACTTACTTACTTACTTACTTACTTACTTACTTACTTACTTACTTACTTACTTACTTACTTACTTACTTACTTACTTACTTACTTACTTACTTACTTACTTACTTACTTACTTACTTACTTACTTACGTACTTACTTACTTACTTACTTTACTTACTTACTTACTTACTTACTTACTTACTTACTTACTTACTTACTTACTTACTTACTTACTTACTTACTTACTTTACTTACTTACTTACTTACTTACTTACTTACTTACTTACTTTACTTACTTACTTACTTACTTACTTACTTACTTACTTACTTACTTACTCTTACTTACTTACTTACTTACTTACTTACTTACTTACTTACTTACTTACTTACTTACTTACTTACTTACTTAACTTACTTATACTTACTTACTTACTTACTTACTTACTTACTTACTTACTTACTTACTTACTTACTTACTTACTTACTTACTTACTTACTTACTTACTTACTTACTTACTTACTTACTTACTTACTTACTTACTTACTTACTTACTTACTTACTTACTTACTTACTTACTTACTTACTTACTTACTTACTTACTTACTTACTTACTTACTTACTTACTTACTTACTTACTTACTTACTTACTTACTTACTTACTTACTTACTTACTCACTCACTCATTGGCACTATCGAACCCGTAGGTTCATGGCCGCGCGGACATAAGCTCTCCATACATCCCTATCCTGAGCTAATGCTTTCCAATCATTCCCTGTATATCTGCTTCCCTCAAATCATAGTTAATGTTGTTCTCCCACCCATTCTTGGTCTACCAACTGGGCGTTTTCCTTCTGGCTTTCCTACAAGAAGTTTCCATGCACGTCTTTCATTCCCCATACGTGCTACATGTCCTGCCCATCGCAGTCTGAGACTTAACTGTTTCTTATTATATCTGGCTTCCTATAAAGGCTATGTATAATAATAATAATAATGTCAATTTTATTAAGGATTTTCTCTACATTACAGTAGTTACCTTTCAGCCCAAATGTGTGTTTGCTCCGCCATAGATTTCTGTCCTCAGAATCTTCTTCTTCGAGATCTCTGCTGATCATGTTACTTCTCACTTCATACATTCTATGTCCCCTGGGTTTCCCCCTCCTCCTCCTGCCATCAGTATTCCAATCCAGCATCAATCTTGGGATTCTATTACTTTCCATCCTCCTCAGATGCCCATACGAATTCGATCTTCGTTCTATTGTTTCTATAATTATATGTATAACGTTCATTATTTCTCTAATTTTCTGGTTTTGAATTTTGTCTCCTTTCATAATTTTCTTGCTTCCCTTCGCCGTAAATCCATTTATGTTTATAGCCTATATATATATTTTGCTTACTGACTACCTAAATTCCAGGTCTCTGCACCTTACAACATAGCACTTTGTACTAATGATTTAAATATTAATTTCTTGGTTTTTTTTACAATTTTTACTCCATATCGCTGAATTTAACATTCCAATTACTTGTCTTCCTTTACTAATTGTTTTCTCAATGACACAATAAATTTTTCCATCTGATTCTAAAATTGATCCTAGATATTTGAATTTATTAACTTTCTTAATTTGCACATTTTCGCATTGTAATTTCTCTTCGTTCTCTAGTTCTGTCGCGAGATATTCCATACTCTTAGGGTCGGTTTCGCCAACAGAGGTAATTGTATTACGCCAGTTTCCCCGTGTATAATGTATGGCATAAACTGGCGTAATACACTTACCTCTGTTGGTGAAACCGACCCTTAGTGTTTATTTTTAATCCCCATTTCTTTTATTCCTCAATTAATTTCCTTATCATGTATAATACATCTTCCGTATCCTGAGTGTTCACCATTTGGTCGTCTGCAAACATCAGATAGAATAACACATATAATATGTTTTATTGGGAATATTCCTCAATACATTGTTTCATCTTCAAACAAAGTGTTTGTCGCCAGATCTTCCTGTCTAAAGCATCTTCTTCTCTAAAATCTCTAGCTTCCATACTTCTCGTCACTCCATCTATCCAACGTTCTCTAGGTCTGCCTCTTCCACTTCTTCCAATAGCTTTCCAACCAAGGATGTTCTTTGGTATTCTATCTTCTTCATTTCTTATGAGGTGTCCATCCCATTTCAAACATTTTTCTTCTACATTTTTTATTTTATTTTTTTTTACAATTTGCATAATTTCCTTTATTGTGCTGTTTCTTTTTTCCTTCTTAACCCTTAAATTCGTAATGTATCCTTTTGGATACATCAGTTGGTTTAGTTAATTTAATATTTTAAATAAATCAGAAGAAAACAAGCAAAAATAAACCATTTAAATGTGCGTCTTATTATACAATATACCTAATAATTACAGTTCTACAAGATTCCGTTTTCACTGCGGTCCGCCACATTCAAGTATCTAACAGAATAAAATTTGTGTTTTGCCAATTTAAGGGTTAAAATTCTTGTCGATCGCCTCTAAAAATACATTCCTACTGCTAACAGCTTGTTGAGTTGTTTTCTACTTACTGTCCAAGTTTTAGACCCAAATAATAAAATGCTTGTAACATAAATTGGGATAGTCTAAGTTTTATCCCTTCTGTATATAATATTTCTATTCCAAAGCAATGGCTCGTCTTCCGTCAGATATTCTCCTTTCAATTTCTGTAGTTGAATTCTCATTTTTGTCTAAAATATATCCAAAATATTTAAATTTTGTGTATTCTTCTTCAATTATATTTTAACTCATCTGTTGTATCCAATGAAAGATATTCTGTTTTATTATAATTTATTTGTAATCCCCATTTTTATGTATTCTATCTCTTGTTTCCTTAGCATGAAAGATACGCTGTACAGATCCTGAGCAATCACTACTTGATCATCTGCGAATAGTAAATTGTCAATTCCTATATTTATATTATATACAAGTTTCCTCATTAGAGGATTGCCTCATGGACAAAGTGATACAGACAATTTTTGGAACTGATGAAATACATTTTGTAAATGCTTTGCATTGTACTACGGGGGTGCAGAAAGACCTGCATTTGGAACGGGTTTTTAGTCAGGAGGAGGATCCTATCCGCTATCCGAGATATTAAGTTTGTTAGTGATAGGGTATCATACATAATTCTAAAGGGTAAACGACATGATTTTATAATTGTACATGTACATGCCTCCATAGACGATAAAGATGACAAGATCAAGGATGAGTTCTATGAAGAATTAGAATGCTTATTTCATAGACTTTCACGATATCATATGAAAATTGTCTTAGGAGATTTTAATGCAAAAGTGGGGCGGGAAGATATATTCAAACCAACAATAGGCAAATTCAGTCTTCATGAAGATAGTAACGACAACGGGGTTAGATTAGTCCACATTTGCCACATCAAAGAATCTCATTGTTAATAGTACGACATTTCAGCATAAGGATATTCATAAATACACCTGGACGTGCCCAGATGGAGAAACTCGGAACCAGATAGATCATGTATTAGTGGATAAACGCTGGCACAGTAGCATCATCGATGTTAGATCAGTTAGAGGGACAGACTGCAATTCGGATCATCATCTGGTCACAGTTAAAATCAGACAACTGCTATCGCTTATGAGAGGACCAAACGCTAAAGATGATTCTGTAAAATTTGAATTAAAAAAACTTGAAAAATGATGAAATGCGACAAGAATACCAAATCAAAATTGCTAATAGATTTGAAGTACTGGAATCTTCAGACGAGAATGTGGCAAACGAAGAAAAAACTGAAATAAATAAAGAATGAGAGGTTCTAAGACATACTATTAAATTTTCAGCATCAGAAAGAATTGGTTGTTTAAAAAAGAGGCAAAACAAGAAATGGTTTGATGAGGAATATGCCGACATTGTAAAGAAAAGAAAGCTATCAAAAATGAAATGGTTACACGAGCCAAATGAGGTAAATTTAGAACAATTGGGTAGTATTAGACGGGAAACCACCATGTTACTAAAGAGTAAGAAGAGGGAATATTTGAGAGATAAGATTCATGATCTTGAAATGGACGACGCAAAAAATAGGAACATTAGAGAATTATATCAGGGAATTAGTATAGAGAAGAAAGGGTTTCAGGCTAGAACAAACATAATTCGGAATGAAAATGGGGACATGATTGCAGATTCCAGGAGTATATTAAATAGATGGAAAAGTTACTTTAATTAGCTATTAAATGTATATACAGAACAGGACATTGAGGAGGATAATTTACAGACAGCAGAAATGCTAGTCGCAGAACCAAGTGCATTGGAGGTTGAAATGGCGATTGAAAAATTGAAGATGTATAAAGCATCAGGTTCAGATGAGATCCCAGCAGAACTGATAAAATCTGGGAGAGAAAAATTGATGGACTAGATACGCTGGTTGCGTAGTATGATTTGGGAAAATTAAGCTCTTCCAGATGAATGGAAGCAATCAATTATCGTACCAATTTATAAGAAAGGAGATAAAACTGATTGCAACAACTACAGGGGCATCTCATTACTTTCAACTTCGTACAAAATTCTAACGAATATATTAGTAAGCAGACTTACTCCCTATACTGATGACATTCTAGGAGATCATCAATGTGCATTTAGAAGAAACAGGTCTACAACGGATCACATTTTTAGCTTAAGACAGATTTTAGAAAAGAAATGGGAATATAATGGTACTGTACATCAACTATATGTAGACGTCAAAAAAAGCATATGATTCAATTAAGAGGGAGAAGTTATATAGTATCCTGCTGGAGTTCGGAATTCCCAAAAAGTTAGTTAGACTTATACGAATGTGTCTAAATGCCACAAGAGTAGGGTGCGTGTAGACAAACAGTTTTCGGACACTTTTGAAATCCCGAATGGGTTGAAGCAAGGAGATGCACTTTCTCCTCTGCTATTTAATTTTGTACTAGATCATGCCATTTAATCTTTAGAGAATGAGGAAGGCTTACAACTGAATGGTATTAATAAGCTGTTAGTTTATGCTGATGATGTAGTATTATTGGCCGATAGCGAGGAGATACTAAAGGACAACACACACACACTATTGAGTAGCACTGAGAAATTAGGACTGGAAGCAAATATCGATAAAACTAAATATATGGTAACACGTAGAAATTCATTATTTAATGGAAATGGACAGCTAATGACAAATGAGGGAAATTTTGAGGAAGTGGCTCAATTCAAATACCTAGGAACTATAATCACAAATAGGAATGAGATGCACAAAGAAATTATACATAGGCTCAATTCTGCAAGTGCGTGCTATTATGCATTGCAGAGACTCTTGATGTCCCAACTCCTTTCAAAAAACGTTAAACTGAAAACATATAAAACTATTATTATACCAGTTATATTATATGGATGCGAAACATGGACTCTTATTTTAAGGGAGGAAAGAAGATTACAAATATTTGAGAATGAAGTACTTAGGAAAATTTTTGGACCAAAGAGAGATGAACAGACAGGTGAATGGAGAAGACTACATAACAATGAACTACATGGTCTTTATAGGAAGCCAGATATAATAAGAACAGTTAAGTCTCGTAAACTGCGATGGGCAGGACATGTTACACGTATGGGGAATGAAAGACATGCATGGAAGCTTCTTGTAGTAAAGCCAGAGGGAAAACGCCCAGTTGGTAGACCAAGAATGAGGTGGGAGAATAGCATTAGCTATGTTTTGAGGGAAGTAGATTATACAGGGAATGATTGGAAAGCATTAGCTCAGGATAGGGATGTATGGAGAGCTTATATCCGTGCGGCCATGAACCTACGGGTTCGATAGTGCCAGTGAGTAAGTGAGTGAGTAAATACATTTGCAATGTCTTGAACAATCATCATCATCTTCTTCAAGGTATGAGCCTGTTGGCCCGTTCCGCTCCCCGGTGCATTATATGCATGTCGTCTTTGCAACGACGTTTTGGTCTTCCTACATTTCTTCGGCCTAGAGGTATATAATGAAGCAGCTGTTTTGATAAACGATTATTTGGCATTCTTTGTATATGTTCAAACCAATTACATTTATTTCTGTGTTTTCTCTCGTTTATAATATATAGCCTATTAGTAATTCATCTTCCAGTCTTTGCTTAAGTTTCTTCGAGTAATAGGAAGTCCCCTGGGTTGGTTACCAGCCATCCACAGAGCAAGACTAGTGGTAGGGCTGCTACCTTATAGCCTGTAGTCAGGCGTTCAAAATATGGAATTTCCTCCATATTCGATGGAACGGTTATACCGCCGTGACTCGGTCCCCATTACCTCGTTAGTTAAAAGCAGGGTGTACCACGTGCAGGTCAGGTTGAGAAATAGGTAAGAGAGGTTATAGAATGCACATCACTATCTCCGTACAGGCCACATGGCCTAAAACGAATTTGTTCGTGATGATGATGATGATGATGATGAGTAATTCATCTCTGATATCTTGACTTCTGAACAATTCTTTGTATGATCAATTGAGTTGGTGTTTACTTGATGAAAATCCATATGTATTAATTAAATGAAAATAAAACTTACAGTTTTATTTGATTTTCATATTTATTAAGATATAATTCACTTACAGCTGTTTCGGTACCCTGTACCTTCATCATATATGTTTAATTTGTTAACATGTCTGAAGAAGGTATAGTTAATTGAATTATATCTTAATAAATATGAAAATCAAATAAAACTGTAAGTTTTATTTAATTATTTGCGTAATTATCAATATATAAATAATAATAAAATAATAATATTAATAATAATAATAATAATAATAATAATAATAATAAGCTGTGTTTTTAAAAACCTCATTAAATGAATTACTACTGTTGAGTCACTGAACTTTTGAAAAATATCTAATTCACTTGAGGCGAGTTCATCAGACCATCATTAACCCGCCATGCGACAATTTGCGGTTTTTAAAAAGGAAAATGGCATTAAAAAGATCGATTTAGTAATATTTTTGGAATGAACGTATTGAATGACGAAGATGGTGTTGGTGTCTTGGAAACTGTTGATGACTTCTGTGATTTGCTGCAGGTGATGGCACGCGATCGCTATTACGTAATTACAGGGCGATACCAAAACAATGAATCATGCTTTACATTCAATTGCAGTAAGGTCACTCCTGTGATTAAAATCCATGTTAACTGCTATCAAATACATAAGAATTTTGTAATCCCTTATTACATAAACATCATCATAATTTTTATTCCATATGGGCTTATTATCTCATAACCCTTTTATATTTTTTATTCGTTTGCATCCATTATCTTCCCACCATAAATTAAATACATGACCGAGACAAAATTTAACTATGGCTGTTCCTCTACAATGAACATCTCACTATTCCTCATCTTTGCTCGTTTTAGTCACTCGACTCTGGAATTCCCTCCCCTCTCGTAACGAAGACTGCCCGACTCAAAAACTGTTAAAAATAGCTCACTAAATATTCTCCTACGCAGTATACTGCAGGGCTAGTTTATAACCATGTCCTAGGTATATATTTATTATTGTTTTGTATTTTAAACTTTCTTTACCAACCAAATTCTTCTTCTTCTTCTTCTTCTTCTACTACAAGGTTTAGGCTATGCAGCCTGTTCCGGCGAAGTTAAAAGTGGAGTCCATCTTCTACGTGGTCGGCCAACATCTCTTGTTCCTCTGGGATTATACAGGAAGGTTCTTTTTGGTATTCTTTCGTTGTTCATTCTCATTAAGTGTTCTGTCCATTTCTTATTATTTTCGCTGATTTTATCTTCAATTTTATATATATTTAATTCTTCTCGTATAGTTTCATTCCTTATTCTATCCGCTCTTGTGCATCCTTTCACATTACGTAAAAACAGCATTTCCGCAGTCTGTATCCTGCTTCTATCCCTTGATTTCATTATCCAATTTTCACTTCCATACAACAACAAGGGAACAGCCATTGTTTTATATAATTTAAGTTTCTATTACGAAAAAGCGAAGGAGAAAACCAACCAAATTATAGGTTATTATTATTGTTAATTTTAACATGTTTTGTTATTTCCTTGTCATTTGTATGTTGTGTGGCCTGTGTGTTATTAGATAATTCATAGTTGAGTTGTATAATGTCTGTATAATTTAATCCTGTTGAAGTGGTAGAAAACACCTTGAGGTCTTAACTTCGTCAGAAAAGATAAGCAATTATTATTATTATTATTATTATTATTATTATTATTATATTATTATTATTACTTACTTACTTACTCACTGGCACTATCGAACCCGTAGGTTCATGGCCGCGCGGACATAAGCTCTCCATACATCCCTATCCTGAGCTAATGCTTTCCAATCATTTCCTGTATAATCTACTTCCCTCAAATCATAGTTAATGTTGTTCTCCCACCTCATTCTTGGTCTACCAACTGGGCGTTTTCCTTCTGGCTTTCCTACAAGAAGTTTCCATGCAAGTCTTTCATTCCCCATACGCGCAACATGTCCTGCCCATCGCAGTCTACGGGACTTAACTGTTCTTAATATATCTGGCTTCCTATAAAGACCATGTAGTTCATTGTTATGTAGTCTTCTCCATTCACCTGTCTGTTCATCTCTCTTTGGTCCAAAAATTTTCCTAAGAACTTTATTCTCGAATACTCGTAATCTCCTTTCCTCCCTTAAAGTAAGAGTCCATGTTTCGCACCCATATAATATAACTGGTAGAATAATAGTTTTATATATTTTCAGCTTAACGTTTTTTGAAAGGAGTTGGGACATCAAAAGTCTCTGCAATGCAAAATAGCATGCATTTCCAGAATTGAGCCTATGTTTAATTTCTTTGTGCATCTCATTCCTATTTGTGATTATTGTTCCTAGGTATTTGAATTCAGCCAATTATTATTATTATTATTATTATTATTATTATTATTATTATTATTATTATTATTATTATTATTATTGTAAAAACCGGACGATAGAGAGAGATTATTATTGTTATTGTTATTGTTATTAGTATTATTATAAAATAAATCAATTTAATCTAATGTGTGGCACTATTAAAAGAAACCTTAAAAGCACAAGAAAAGAAACAAAAATTAAATTTTATAAAGTAATGGCTGTTCCTGTATTGATGTATGGATCAGAATGTTGGACGATCACTAAAAGACAAGAACAAATATTGGAAGCAGGTGAGATGAGATTTTTAAGAAATATAACAGGATATACTCTGCTGGATAAGAAAAGGAATGAAGATAATAAGAAAGAAACTAAATATTTTCAAACTTACAGACCGAATAATTAAATACAGGAACGACTGGGAAGAACATATTGATAGAAAGCCAGAAGAATGATTTCCCAAATTATTGCTAAATTATAAACCGCACTGAAGGAGAAATGTTGGACGCCCACACAGAAGATGGTCTGAACAATTTTAACAATTCTAGATTTCATGGAACCGAAACGAGCCAACAGGCTTAATCCCTGGATGATGATGATATTATTATTATTTAGAAATATTAGTATTTAGCATTATTGTTGTTGTTTATAATAATAATAATAATAATAATTTATTTATTATTATTATTATTATTATTATTACTATCATTAAGTTGTAAATTATATAAAATTGATAAAGATAAAAAATTGGAACAAATGTGTCCAGAATAGAAACGTTTGGAAGGAACTCATTGAAAAGACCAAAGCATTCTCTAATTAAAGCTGTGGTGCCTTATTAAGAAGAAGAAAACTATTATTTAGTATTATTATTATTTATTATTATTATTATTATTATTGTTATTATTAAGTATTATTGATGTTGAGTGATTCCGGGTTCTGTGGCCGTGGTCCATAGTTGGTGTTGATACCATTGGTATCAACACCAACTATGGACCACGGCCACAGAACCCGGAATCACTCAACATCATGATTACCGGCCGTGAAAGCCTGCATTCAACTATTAAGTATTATTATTTATTATTATTTAGTATTATTATTTATTATTATTTAGTATTATTGTTATTATTATTATTATTATTAATATTATTATTATTATTTAGTCCAGCGCTGTGGTCTCTAGGTAGCGTGCTGCCTTGTCACGCAGCGGGCCCGGGTTCGATCCCCGGTCGGGGCAGTTTTTCTGGGTGATGTTTTTATCGGGGTTTTTCCTCACCTGTAAGACAAATGTCAGGAAAACTTTAAGGCCCAAACGGTCCCCGAAATCATATGGCGATCATCCTTATCATTATCATCCTTACCATTATCATCATCATCCTTCACCGGTGTGGAAAGCAACGGGAAGCTACCACACCTACACAATTCCCTGGTAAAGCTGCAAGCATAGCTGCCTTCGGGCAGAATTACTATGGATGGATTATTATTTAGTAGTATTATTACTGTTATTATATAATATTAGTTGTCCTAGGAAAAAAAACTATTACGAAATGAAAAGTAAATCTTGGAGCCATCTTTCATAGGATATCCCTACGAACGTTTACCTTTTGTAAATATATCACTATTGTATTCAGTAATATTCTTGAATGTATTCTCATATGTCTTCCAGTTCTGGAGATGTAGCAGCCTGTGATATAATAACTAATAGTAGGTCCATCATACCAGGCTTCAGGAGAACCTGGAGTAACGGCTTCCACCTTTATTAATAGACAATCGCCACTAGCTGTCAACCTACATGACAGCTCCCTTTTTCCCAGAACATACGTCTTATTTCCATTAGAGGCTGGGTCGAAACCAGGGCAAAGTGCAGCCAGAAGATTCAGATCAGTTTATAAATCCTGACCCCTATCGGACATTCGTAGAGTATTAACTACGCTACAGACTAATAATATAATAATTATAATTATAATAATAATTATAATAATAATTTAACAAAGATAATCTACAGAAAGGTCTGTATGAACTTAACAAAATTACAGAAGAATATGGATTAAAGATATCTACAGAAAAAACAAAAATTATGGCATTTCAAAGTGTAGATCCTGTCAGAAGTAAAATTGTACTGGACAATAAAATTTTGGAGCAGGTGAATAATTTTACATATCTAGGATGCAATATCTCATATGAAGAAGGAAAGGATGTAAATGCAAAAATATCTAAATGTTTAAGAATTTTAGGGTTAATAAATTCTATCTTCAAGCCACAGTTAGTCCAAAAGCATTCAAGACTGAAAGTGTATAAAACACTGGCTCTTCCAACTCTTTTGTATGGTAGCGAAGTATGGACGTTGAAACAGAAGGATATACAGAGACTTAGATCTGCTGAAATGAGATATCTTCGGAGGACTGCAGGATACACACTACTAGATCACAAAAAAATGAAGACATCTTAGAAGAATTACACATGGAATCTTTAGAAAACAAAATTTCTGATTATAAGTCAAGATGGATACAACATGTTCATCGAATGGAAGATCACAGAATACCCAAACTAATGTTAAGATATCAACCCGCAGGAAGAAGAAGACCAGGACGTCCACTCAAAAGACTTCTGGATGGTGTTTCTCTTGAGGCCGAAACAGGTCAACAAATGGCCTAAATTCGTGAATGTACTATGATGATGATGATGATATTTACAGATTTTAATGGAGGACTGGAGGGCATGGAGTCAGAAAGATGAAAAACATTTACGTAATAATAATAATAATAATAATAGTAATAATAATAGTAATAATAATAATACTAATTGGAGACAGGACATTAGGAATTAAAATCAAAATAAGGAGTTAAAAAACTACTAAACATTTGAAAATGGGCATTAAAATAGGGACTATTTCTTTTCAATTAGTATTAACTTAAGTGCTATTCCATTATATTAGGGCAGTTTAATATCTCGCCTTATTGGTATCCACACGCCTCCCGCATCTTACAGTGGTACGATCTGTCGGCAGAGGGATTTTCACAAAGATTCACACACATACTTTGTTGACATGGAGGCCTCCCTGAATGAGTGATGAGCTTACCTCCTCCAAGACAACACAACTTAGAACGACCATTTACTTATACATTCACACTAAATGTGGCAAATATGTTAATGATGATTATGATGACAGATGTTATTCGGGGACCGTTGGGTCTTAAAGTTTCCTGACAGTTGTCATACAGGTGAGGAAAACCTCGAAAAAATCATCACGCTGGAAACTTGTTAGGACCGAGGATCGACACCGGGCGCGCTGCATAAATGGCAGCGACGCTACCTTCATATGTTTGTATACAGGATCTGCAATTAAATGATCTTAGCGGGGAGGAAATTATTAAAACTTTGACAGAATCTTTTCAAAAAGCAGGGGGAAAATTCAAGATTAAATGCGCAATGAAACAGAAGGACAAAGGGTGGTACAATAATGAATGTAGAAAGAAGAAGAAGTTTATCGAAAGTAGTCTTTTAAAGTTTAGAAAAGAAAGCACAGATGAAAGCAGAAAAAAATTATGCGCAAGAGAGAAAGGAATATAAAGAATTATTGGGAGAAACAAAACTAGTAAAAGTAAAGTAATCCCATTACAGCCCTCAGGAGGCCCTTGGGGTAGTAGGAGGTTAAGGCTCCCTCTATTTCTGGATAATCGGCACTTGAAGTCAGCCGGGTTGTCAGCCCTGCATGACGGCCGCCTTTACCCCCAGAACAAGCGTCTGGTACTCATTTCCATTAGAGGCAAAATAAGAAATCCGAAGAAATGAGAGTCGCGACTGAAAGTGGGAACATTGCGGAGACATATAGAAAGCGATAAGGGAACTCAAATTAATGTCCATAAATCGGACAAGAATAACGCCCGGGGAATGGAGAAGTTACTTTGATAGGGTGCTGGGAAATGAGAGGTTAAGATGTAATCAAGGAAATATAGTTGAGATCCCTGATCCAATTCATAAAGACATGAAAATAGTTGACAAACAAGTAGCTACCAAATCTTTAAAGCGGCGTATCTGAATATCACACCTTGGGAAGAAGAGGGTAAAAAATTTTATAAATTGAGTTAAGACTACTATGTGTTAGAAAAAAATTCTTATAAATGAATTTCTTTATGACCACAAGTCATGTGCAAGAAAATGGAGACAGGATTAAATTGTGTCCATATAAAGAATTTAATTTACTATAGGCCTAACGTTTTTTTGTCCGCCGTTGTGGTCTCGAGGAAGTGTGCTGCTTTGTTACGCAGAGGGCCCGGGTTCGATTCCCGGTCTTGAAAGGCTCCTGGGTGAGGATTTGTCGGGGTTTTTCCTCACCTGTAAGACAACTGTCAGGAAGCTTAGGGCCCAAACGGTCCCCGAAAATCATCCGGCCATCATCATCATCATCCTTCACTGGTGTAGAAATTAACGGGAAACTAGCACACCTATAATTCCCTAGTAAAGCTTCAAAGCATGGCATGAAAATGCTATGATTGCAGTGAAAGACCAGCTACTATGGAATGGAATGTAATACCCTTTTTAAAACTTTAATCGCGAATAATTCGGAACTAACCGTTATATAATCGTGGCTGCCTTCTTCCCAACGTGCGGTGTATTTGTGTATTTAACTTCAAAGATAACATCGAAGGAGAAGTGTCTAATTATTGCACTACACCACTTTCAAGTCACGTGAATCTTTTTCATCACTTCAAGGATTAGGCCATTGCCTGTTCCGGCTTCACAAGACGTCGACCCGTCCTTTTGTAGGACGTCCAACTGAAGTAATTAGAGTCTCGCTGGAAGCATTACGACTCTTTTAAAAGGACAAAGGCTGCTGCCTCAGAGCATCTAAACATGCTCCTTTGAGTATCTGCCACTACAGAGAAAGCTCTTCAACCCTTTCAAATACGGTGGTTTTATTTGCCGCTTTGTCGACTGTTGAAGTCTTCTTTGTTGCGAAATAGTTAGCCCGTCAATGTGGAGCAACTCCGCATCTTTCGTTTTGAACTGTTATGACAAGGGAACTGTCAACCATCGCATGCAGAAACCCACCTTAAAATTTCCTACAGATATGCGTTGTGATGGATATAAGGCCGGGTCCAAAAATGTATCTGCAGTTTTTAACTGCAAGACCCTAAAATCAAGCGCCAAATATTTCATTTAAACTATAGGGAAGTAATACAACTCCTGCACTGGCAGACTGGATAACCATCATTACATGCCGTCCGCACCGCGACTCGCCTCACTTCACCTCGCTCTTAACTCATGCATTGATGTATATCTGCTCCGTACAGTGGGTTGCCATTGCTGAATTCTGGCTTCGATTTCAATGAAGTTAAAAAAGGCAGACATATTTAATTTTTTGACACGGCCTTGGTACATCACATCGGTTATCTGAGAGAAATTTCAAGGTAGGTTTCGGCATGCAATGGTGGGCAGTTCCCTTGTGAGTTCTCCTCGCCTCTTACCATCCCGCAAGACTAGACTAGACTAGACTAGACCTAGGGGTTGGAAGAGCAAAGCCACACTTTATGTACCCATACGCATTCTCCCCCGGCCAGCCGAGCGCACACTCAGTTTGACCCGGCAGCCAGGTGGAACTAACGTGCAGGGCCCGTGGTCTGTCTCTTCCGGCTGTTTAAAGGACTTAAATGCCCTCTTCTGCCCGCTTTAGGGACTTAAATGCCCTCTTCTGCCCGCTTTAGGGACTTAAATGCCCTCTTCTGCCCGCTTTAGGGACTTAAATGCCCTCTTCTGCCCGATTTAGGGACCTAAATGACATCTTCTGCCCGCTTTAGGGACCTAAATGCCCTCTTCTGCCCGCTTTAGGGACTTAAATGCCCTCTTCTGCCCGCTTTAGGGACTTAAATGCCCTCTTCTGCCCGCTTTAGGGACTTAAATGCCCTCTTCTGCCCGCTTTAGGGACTTAAATGCCCTCTTCTGCCCGCTTTAGGGACTTAAATGCCCTCTTCTGCCCGCTTTAGGGACTTAAATGCCCTCTTCTACCCGCTTTAGGGACTTAAATGCCCTCTTCTGTCCGCTTTAGGGACTTAAATGCCATCTTCTGCCCGCTTTAGGGACTTAAATGCCCTCTTCTGCCCGCTTTAGGGACTTAAATGCCCTCTTCTGCCCGCTTTAGGGGCTTAAATGCCCTCTTCTGCCCGCTTTAGGGGCTTAAATGCCCTCTTCTGCCCGCTTTAGGGACTTAATGCCGTCTTCAGCCCATTGATATTGTTTTCTAGTATAGCGATGATCCAGCCGCCAGTCATAACCAGCCGTAGATCAGGAGACAAAGATCAAGTCATTGAGCATTAACAAACCTGTTTTCAGTTTTTCGTCAATTGTTGTCATCCTAAGCCGCCAAGAGGAAGACCCCGACCGCCATGGGTGCCGCCAACGCCCCGAGGAGGCGAGGGCGGGAGGCCCGACACAGCAAACCCTACCCGAAGCGACCCTTCTCAGGTTAAGCTGATTGTTTGCAAAAATTTGATTTTTGAAAGTAAAATATCTGGTTCAGCGGATAATAAGCCCCCCCAACCACGGATCATTATTTAGGAATTTGAGTCTCCAGAATAAAATTTTAGAGAGATCTAATCAATTTAAATATCTTGGATATTATCTCTCTATCTGGGATGAAAAAGATATCCCTGAAAAAATTACTAGTTATAATAAAAGTTTAGGAATTATTAATAAGTATGAAACCATCCCTTGTACAAAAAACACCAGATTACGTTTATATAACACTTTGGCTAGACCAGTGTTGACCTATGGTAGTGAAGCATAGACATTAAAAAGACAACATGAAAGCAGAATAACGGCTTGTGAAATGAGATTCATGCGCAGAACAGCGTGTTACACCAGATGGGATCGGAAAAGGAACACCGATATCTTAAAAGAATTGAAGACTACGCCAATTTTGGAATATATTAAACAGTACCAACTAAATTGGAAACACCATCTTGAAAGAATGAGTTCAAATCGGATCCCCAAAGCTGTTTATAATTATATACCAAGAGGATGAAGATCTCTGGGCCGTCCTATGAAACGCTGGAGGGAAAATTTTCTATAGGATCGTAACAGGCCTTGGCCTAATACTCGGAAGGAAGAAGAAGAAGAAGATTGATTGCACATTTCACTACATACAGCAATGTTCAACGAGTGAGAAAATCGAACTGAAATGTATAGTATTTAATAAATAAAACTATTACAGTTTTATATGATTTTCATCAATGTGTGTATGACAAAGGAAAAAGCTAGATGTTTTAGAAACAAATAAATTAAAGAAAAGTAATAAATTATTAAATTCTCAATTAGAATTAAATTATTCACTTCTATTAAATTATAAAAAAGTGCTTTATTTGTACTTGTAAACCCATGTTTTCCCTTAACAGAGATTTAGGCGCTCTCCCCCTACAGGGAAGAATTTGAACTATACTAATTTAGTTACACTTGTTTTCGTATAAATGTCATTTGAGTGGTCCGTGGTCAGCGTTCCGCCTCATACTGACATATAGGAAACCAAGGTAGTACTATGACGGGAAAATTCGGTAAATTGTACTTAGAGGCCTTTTCATTCAGACTTAAGGATCTTTTGCGAGCCTGAAAATCTTCAGACTCGGTATCCACGGCTTAAAGTCCCTCCCGGAGGAATTCCTCCTTGGATTTTTCCATCCTAAAAAAATCCATCGACCCCGGCCGGGTTTGAACCCGCGACCCTCGGAACCAGAAGCAAGGAGCATAAACACTAGTCCACCGCGGCCGACTAATGTGCTTTATACAATGCTATATATTTCCTTTTATCTTTTGTTTATATTGTATTGCTTGGTTATATTTGTTTACATAGTTGACTATGCACATAACTATTATACGACTTAGTGGAACGTTTACCTCCAGTCATAGCAGCACTGTTGATACGTTTTGCATGGACGTAGATACTAATAATGTACTGTATACTCAGGAACAAATAGCGAATGAAGCACTTACATTGTTGATCACCGCTAGTATTCCTGCATGCAAACATTAATTGAAACTCATAGACTGATGTGAAGCGAATGTACGCGGGATGATACGGCATTAGTTCGCAAATCATCCTCAAATGAAACAGGTCAATATTCCGCTGTGTCGGATAATAGAAAAATTATTTGTAATTATGTCAATCTGCTGAACATGGAGTGAGCTGCTACGAATGTTAAATAAAATAAACAAATGTATATATTTATTTATGAAAATCATATAAAACATTAATAGTTTTATTTATTAAATACATAATGGATTTTCATAAAGTAAACACCAATCACTTGATTACTAAATTATACAGGTCTACATATTTAATAGGTCCACCGCTGTGGTCTCGAGGTAGCGTGCTGCCTTGTCACGCAGCGGGCCCGGGTTCGATCCCCGGTCGGGGCAGTTTTTCTGGGTGAGGTTTTTATCGGGGTTTTTTCTCACCTGTAAGACAAATGTCAGGAAAACTTTAAGGCCCAAACGGTCCCCGAAATCATATGGCCATCATCATCATCCTCATCATTATCATCCTTCACCGGTGTGGAAAGCAACGGGAAGCTACCACACCTATAATTCCCTAGTAAAGCTGCAAAGTATAGCATGAAAATGCTATGATTGCAGTGAAAGACCTGCCCTCGGGCAGAATTACTATGAATAGATATTTAATAGAATTTGCAGTTGAATGATACAAAATTATTGATGAGGAAGTTTTTGTAACTTGCTTTCCTGAAGTAGGCTGCCACTACAATGAAAACACCCGTCCAATAACTTTCAGAACTTTTGAGAACTTTTTATTTTGAGGTGCCGGATATATAATGGGATTAAAAAGTTACATTTTTCCATCATCTAATGAATGTATAACGCAGTCCAAAAATATTGGCCACACAACACAGTTTTTTTACTATGCATTTCAATTTCTTTCTATATAATGAAAAGTGAATTTCGAAAAAAAAATCGCATAAATATACCACATCATCATCAACAACAAGGATTAGGCCCAATGGCCTGTTCCGATCTCATTATAGGTCGAACTGGTCCTTCTATCTCTTCAATGGTCTTCCCAACGTTCTTCTCCCTTTTGGTTTATAATTATACATTCTTCTTGGTATGCGCTGTTCATTCATTCGTAATACGTGCTGAACATAAGCATTTTGGTAATATGTTATTCTTTCACAGAGATTAAATATATTAAGTTCTGTTCTTATATCTTCGTTTTTCTTTTTATCGGTCCTTTGGTATCCTGCTATTGCTCTCAACATCTTCATTTCAGCAGCCTCTATTTGTTTACTATCTGCCTTTGTTAATATCCAGGTTTCACATCCATACATAAGAGATGGAACTGCCAATACTTTGTAAAACTTCAAAATAAATATACCTATGTAGATATTATCAGTCATTATAGACACTACGTTCGAAAATATACACAAGCAGGCAAAATTATATTTGCTCTATAGAGCTCCTGAAATTGCTCTATACAGATCCTGAAATTGCTCTATACAGATCCTGAAATTGAGGAATGTTTTAGATACCTGTAACCATTAAGTATAAACATTTGTCTAACATCCGGACTCTAACTAACTAACTCACTGGCACTTTCGAACCTGTAGGTTCATTGCCGCGCGGACATAAGCTCTCCATACATCCCTATCCTAAGCTAATGTTTTCCAATCATTCCATGTATAATCTATTTTCCTCAAATCATAGTTAATGTTATTCTCCCACCTAATTCTTTGTCTATCAACTGGGCGTTTTCGCTCTGGTTTTCCTACAAGAAGCTTCCATGCACGTCTTTCATTCCCCATTCGTGCAACATGTCCTGCCCATCACAGTCTACGAGACTTAACAGTTATTATTATATCCGGCTTCCTATAAAGACCATGTAGTTCACTGTTATGTAGTCTTCTCCATTCACCTGTTTGTCCATTTCTCTTCGGTCCAAAAATGTTCCTAAGAACTTTATTCTCAAATACTCGTAATCTCCTTTTCTCCCTTAAAGTAAGAGTCCATGTTTCGCATCCATATAATAATAATAATAATAATAATAATAATAATAATAATAATAATAATAATAATATTTCTATATACAGATTTTTAATGTTAACACATCGTTCTGTTCCTAAAGTTCTATTTTTCTTCTACACTCATCTGTATCCATCCACTCCATGTCCTCCAGTCCTCTTGTTCTCATTCCAGTTCTTATTTCTTGCATCCATGAGTTTCGAGTTCTTCCTTTCCTTCTTCTTCCAGGTGGACACCATTCCAATGTTTTCCTGGGCAACCTTTCTTCTTGCATTCGTCGTACGTGCCCATACCAATTTAATTGCTTGGATCTTATAATGTTCTATTGAATATCTAATATTTACTTTTTTCTCGTATGACAGTATTTCTAATTTTGATCATCTTGCTGCTCTCCTCATGAAATCCATTTCCATCGACACAAATTTTTGTTCTAAGTTTTTGTCGAATTTCCAAACTTCAGCCCCATATGAGGCAGTACTTCTCACTATTGAATTACATATTTGTAACTTTTTTCTTTGTCTGTTCCGTAAGACTCCATTCATCATTGATGTTATTGCTCTACCTTCATTTATTATGTTCTTAATATCACTTTCTTTTTTATCCTATTTATCCACCTTTACCCCCAGATACTCAAATTCTTCACATCCTCTAATATACCCCTTCTGATCTTCTAATATTAAATCTTCATTTTCGGCTCCACACCCCATATAAAATGTTTTTATCTAAATTGATTTTCAAACCCCAGTATCATATTTAATAATAATAATAATAATAATAATAATAATAATAATAATAATAATAATAATAATAATAATAATAATGGTAATAATCTTCTCGAAACAGACTCTTGTTATTTAATATATATCATATTGAAAAGTGTGGGTGAGAGAGAGAGGGTATCTTTGTCGAACTCTTTGCTTTATTTCGGTCATTTCCTTTGTACTCTATTGCAATTTAATCTGTATGACATGTTTATGTAGACTCTGTATCATGTTGACGAGATGTAGAGGCACTCCTCTATTAGATAATATGTCACATAATAAATTTCGGTTTACTCTGGCAGAAACATGATTTACCAGAACAATACACAACTACGATCCTCGCGGAAGAATTAACCCAGGAAGACCTACAAAAAGTTGGCAGGACCAGTTTTGATTGGAATTGGAACGGACCTTATGGCCCAAACCATAATATAAATTTAGTAAACTAATGATCTTCTTGGTGATAAAATCGTAAAACATGTAGTCAATGTACCAATTTCACCAATTAAAAATTAAAAGATTCAACATGTTTCAACAGCGAAGGCTTCATTTTTAGGACTAAATATTGGCTGTCAATTTTTACTCTAGAAAATTATTCTTCGCTGTTCAAACATATTGACTCTCTTAATTTATAATTGCTGAAATTGGTACATTGACTACATTTTTTACATAATATAGGTGATGATCATCATGGTAATAAAACCAATGGTAATAATATTAATAATATAATAATAAAACCTTGATTAGGTTTGTTTTTACACCAGAGTAGTTTTTCCATCAACCCAAAGTTATTTTATTCTTCCGAAAATTCCTGTCTTGTTCATCATATTTCCTTAATTTCATTCCATAATAATAATAATAATAATAATAATAATAATAATAATAATAATATATCAAGAATCAGGCTGGAATGGAATAATCATGTCTCAACAATGAGTGATGACAGACTATCAAAAGTCGTACGAGATAATATTCCAACTGGAAGGAGATTCCCAGGAAGACAAAGATGGGAAAATTCGCTTCCTAACAAACTGTTATCCTAGGATAAACACAGCAAGAAAATTATTATAATAGCTATTTTTGGTATTATTATTATTATTATTATTATTATTATTATTATTATTATTATTATTATTATTATTATTATTATTATTATTATTATTACTATGTTATTACACTGGTCAACAGTGGTTTTGTTGCCTTTGATATAAAATTAATTTCGGAAATATTTATGCTCACAGTTCTTGAAATTATCAATAATTTTGGAAGATTTGCTCTGGATTTTTAAATCTTTATTTTCATTTTACAATTCAAAAATCGGAAAATATGAAAAAAATAAGATATATTTATAATGTCAATTGTTTTTCGAAAAATTAGTATACAGCGACGAAAATAGAAAAAAAAAATCTTGAAGCTTGTCAACATGTTTTGCACAATTTCTTTAGAATTTGGTGCTTTATAGTTACCTAGCAAATTGTCCACTATCAATACAAATCCCTTCTAAGCTTCCCTTTCCGGAACAGTCATAATTTTATAAAATTTACATCTTTCATCAATTGCCGAATTTGAGAATCATCATATATTCTACATTTAACTTTTCCATACTGAGCTTAGGAAATTTTCTATAAATGTATTTAAAACATTCTCCTTCCTTGTCCAACGCTTTGACGAATTGATTTATCATATCCAGATGCACGTCATGAGTACTTTAATTTTGTCAAATAACTGAGATCAAGGCCGATGTGCGGAGTGAAATGTGCGAGAGAGGAGATTACGTGATGTTTGTATGCGCGAAAATAATGCGCAGAAATCAAATCATGACTGGAAACATAAATTTCATCAGTAACAAGCCGTTTACTGTTTAAAATATTATAATATACGCAAAAATCATAAAAAAAACTAGAGCACATTCAGCACTTTCATGATTATATTCGTAAACTGCGCACTTGAAAACAGAAATTACCTGAGATATCCTAGGGCAACAATATTTTTTGTGTAGCTGTGTTATTATTTTATTAGGTATACAAGCCAACTGCTGGCCTCATATCCATATATATTAATCACTATGGTGAACCATCATACACCAGAATATATATGAGATATTTGGTCAAAATGACGGTTCCCCAGACGTTATAACTGGTTTTTTCTACTTGGAGTCGCTACTTAGTGTAGCTATCCAAACTATTCATGATATTGGGTTCGGACTGTCCGAAACTCCGTAAGAAAAATGTTTCCCCGATGATTGACCCAGAGTAATCCCGTAGCACCATGCTTTAAACCGTTCGGTTACGCGGTGCACCCACAAGAATATAAATACAATGGGCATTTATCATAAAATAAAACAGAAATTAATCTTATAATACCCATATATTAAACAAGTTAAACTTACAGTTAAACAACCTACTTTACATTAACTTAGATAAAGTTACATAATTAAACCTAACTACACACTGTGTTAACACAAGTTACTATTTACAATTATTAACGTTAAGTTCAGAGCAGACAATACAACCAGTTCACCTACAGAGGATGTAGTTACACTATTCTGAGTCGTTGATTAAAATTATTCACGGACTTGATGATAGCGATAACTGTGATGCTGAAATGAACTGATTTCAATGTAACTGTTACACAGAGATAATTATATCCACGGATAACCAGACTTGTTCAGCCACGACGGTCATGTGAGGGGGGGGTACTGTGAAACGTTAAGAACTCCCTTTCGATGTAGAATCCCAGTTTTATTCAGGGTTTTATCTATGGTGTCGGGAACATGTAGTGGGACGTATTGTCCTCTTCTATCCACTAGAGGATCCCGATCATTCTTCTAGTATTTCCCTCGGGAGTCGGGGAAATTTGTGGGACGTTTTCTCCTCTTCTCCCACTGGAGGATCCCGATATTACTTGGAGTGTTTCCCTCGGGAGTCGGGGAAATTTGTGGGACGTTTTCTCCTCTTCTCCCACTGGAGGATCCCGATATTTGTTGGAGTATTTCCCTCGGGAGTCGGGGAAATTTGTGGGACGTTTTCGCCTCTTCTCCCACTGGAGGATCCCGATATTTCTTGGAGTATTTCCCTCGTGAGTCGGGGAAATTTGTGGGACGTTTTCGCCTCTTCTCCCACTGGAGGATCCCGATATTTGTTGGAGTATTTCCCTCGGGAGTCGGGGAAATTTGTGGGACGTCTTCGCCTCTTCTCCCACTGGAGGATCCCGATATTTCTTGGAGTATTTCCCTCGGGAGTCGGGAAAATTTGTGGGACGTTTTCGCCTCTTCTCCCACTGGAGGATCCCGATATTTGTTGGAGTATTTCCCTCGGGAGTCGGGGAAATTTGTGGGACGTTTTCTCCTCTTCTCCCACTGGAGGATCCCGATATTTCTTGGAGTATTTCCGTCGGGAGTCGGGGAAATTTGTGGGACGTTTTCTCCTCTTCTCCCACTGGAGGATCCCGATATTTCTTGGAGTGTTCCCCTCGGGAGTCGGTGAAATTTGTGGGACGTTTTCTCCTCTTCTCCCACTGGAGGATCCCGATATTTGTTGGAGTATTTCCCTCGGGAGTCGGGGAAATTTGTGGGACGATTTCTCCTCTTCTCCCACTGGAGGATCCCGATATTTGTTGGAGTATTTCCCTCGGGAGTCGGGGAAATTTGTGGGACGTTTTCGCCTCTTCTCCCACTGGAGGATCCCGATATTTCTTGGAGTATTTCCCTCGGGAGTCGGGGAAATTTGTGAGCCGTTTTCGCCTCTTCTCCCACTGGAGGATCCCGATATTTGTTGGAGTATTTCCCTCGGGAGTCGGGGAAATTTGTGGGACGTTTTCGCCTCTTCTCCCACTGGAGGATCTCGATATTTCTTGGAGTATTTCCCTCGGGAGTCGGGAAAATTTGTGGGACGTTTTCGCCTCTTCTCCCACTGGAGGATCCCGATATTTGTTGGAGTATTTCCCTCGGGAGTCGGGGAAATTTGTGGGACGTTTTCGCCTCTTCTCCCACTGGAGGATCCCGATATTTCTTTTAGTATTTCCCTCGGGAGTCGGGGAAATTTGTGGGACGTTTTCTCCTCTTCTCCCACTGGAGGGTCCCGATATTTGTTGGAGTATTTCCCTCGGGATTCGGAGAAATGTGTGGGACGTTTTCTCCTCTTCTCCCACTGGAGGATCCCGATATTTCTTCTAGTATTTCCCTTGGGAGTCGGGGAAATTTGTGGGACGTTTTCTCCTCTTCTCCCACTGGAGGATCCCGATATTTCTTCTAGTATTTCCCTCAGGAGTCGGGGAAATTTGTGGGACTTTTCTCCTCTTCTCCCACTGGAGGATCCCGATATTTCTTGGAGTGTTTCCCTCGGGAGTCGGGGAAATTTGTGGGACGTTTTCTCCTCTTCTCCCACTGGTGGATCCCGATATTTGTTGGAGTATTTCCCTCGGGAGTCGGGGAAATTTGTGGGACGTTTTCGCCTCTTCTCCCACTGGAGGATCCCGATGTTTCTTGGAGTATTTCCCTCGGGAGTCGGGGAAATTTGTGGGACGTTTTCTCCTCTTCTCCCACTGGAGGAACCCGATATGTCTTCTAGTATTTCCCTCGGGAGTCGGGGAAATCTGTGGAACGTTTTTGCTTCTTCTCCCACTGGCGGATCCCGATATTTCTTGGAGTATTTCCCTCGGGAGTCGGGGAAATTTGTGGCACGCTTTCGCCTCTTCTCCCACTCGAGGATCCCGATATTTCTTGGAGTATTTCCCCTGGGGAGTCAGGGAAATTTGTGGGACGTTTTGTCCTCTTCTCCCACTGGAGGATCCCGATATTTGTTGGAGTATTTCCCTCGGGAGTCGGGGAAATTTGTGGCACGCTATCGCCTCTTCTCCCACTCGAGGATCCCGATATTTCTTGGAGTATTTCCCCTGGGGAGTCGGGGAAATTTGTGGGACGTTTTCTCCTCTTCTCCCACTGGAGGATCCCGATATTTATTCGATACGTCCCTCGGGAGTCGTGGAAATTTGTTGGATATTTTCTCCTCTTCTCCCACTGGAGATTCCCAATATTTATTCGAGTAGTTCCCTCGGGAGTCGGGGAAATTTGTGGGACGTTTTCGCCTCTTCTTCCACTGGAGGATTCCGATGTTTATGATGTTCTTCCCTCGAGTGTCGAAGAAAATGTTGTTGGAGGTTTTCGCTCTTCTCCCACAGGAGGATACCAGTTTTTCTAATTTTTCCTTCGGTAGTCGGGAAAAATTTTATGGGACACTTTCTCCTCTTCTCCCACTGAAGAATCCCGAAATTTCTCAACATCTTCGCTCGAATGTCGTGACAAATGATGTGGGATGTTTTCTGCTGTTCTCCCACTGGAGGATCCAGTTTTTTTCCAAGTTTTTCCCTCGGGGGTCATGGAAAATATTGTGTGACGTTTTCTCCTCTTTCATACTGGAAGTTGCCGATATTTTTTACTTTTTCTCTCGGGAAACGGGGAAACGTTTTATGAGACGTTTTGTCCTTTTGTCCCACTGGAAGATCCCGATATTTTACCAGTTTTTACTCGGGAGTCAGGGGAAATGTTGGGGGCGATTTATCCATTTTATCCCACAGGAGGATCTCGATGTAGGTATACCTGTTCCCTATGAAGTCGGAAATAATTTTGTGTGACTTATTTGTCTGTTATTGGACTTATAATATTGAACAAAGTACTATTTTTGGAGTAATTACTCTTGCTTTTGAATGGATTATCTTGATATCATCTGTTCACTTTGTGTTTTTATATGTTGCTTTATTTATAATTTAAAGTTTCATTTTAGGTCAAATATTTATGTATATTTTTTTTGATTTAATGTTTCTGTTTTAGTTAGGTTTTTGCTGTACGAATACACATTCTCCTTGATGATCTTTAGTTTATATGTAGCTTACAGAAATTTAATTTTTTTCATTGTCCGCAGGTTGGAATTAATTTGTTTGTTACAGTAATTTACACACACCATTCATGAAGTAAATAGACATTACTTACTGTATGTTCAGTTATTGTAATAAATTATTTATAACTTTGTCCATTGATTTTGTTATCATTCCTTTTTTCTCTAGTTGATAATATTCAGTTTTTACGTACCTTAGTGCAATTTGTTTTTATTTCATTGTCCGCAGTTTGCATAGATTTGTTTATTGTATGATTTTACAATGTCGGTTCATGGAGTTAATGATATATATTGTGCTATTTTCTTCAGCTCAATTATTGTAAAATCATTTTTAACTCAAGACTGTGTAATATGTCCATTTAATTCCCTGTGGTTATATTTTGTTACACAGAATTTAGAGAGTATTTGCTACCGATAGAATTTATTTCCTATTTAAGACACAGTTTCATAGCAACTGAATTACAATAAGATTCGCAAAAATTAACAATTTCTATTGAGATCAGATTACAATCAATTTCCTGTCGCGTAACTTAGGAACAAAAAGTATATCAATAATAAATGAAGGGTACACAGGAATAATGTACAGCGCTGTGGTCTCGAAACAGTGCGCTGCCTTGTCATGCAGCGGGCCCGGGTTCGATTCTCGGTCGGGACAAGCTTCCTGGGCGAATATTTTTTCTCACTTGTAAGACAAATGTGGGGAAACTTTGGGGCCCAAACGGTCTCCGAACATCATCATCATTACCATCCACGGTGTGGAAAGCAACAGAAAGCTGCCACACCTGTAATTCCCTAGTAAAGCGGCAATGCACGACATGAAAATGCTACGATTGCAGTGAAGGACCTGCTCTAGGGTAGAAAATTGTAAATAAAAACAGGATTAACGATCAAGGTCAATTTAATAAAGTTTTGAGAAGAAAACATTTTAATGTTATGAAAATGCGTATGATAATGTAAACCGAGGTAAACTTTGGCAGATACTGCATGAAGAACATATACACTCACATGTAATACGAGCCATACAAAGCTTATATCAAAATTCTAAAATCGAAATTAAATTACCAGATGGAGAAATAACAGAACACATAAACACAAGCAAAGGTGTTCTACAAGGATGTGGACTTTCTCCACTCTTATTTAATTTATATATTAACAGAATAGTGCAAGAATGGAAACAAATAGTAAATAGTGGAATTTCAGTAACTAGGAATAAAATAATTCAAACAATATTATATGCTGATGATCAAATAATGTTATCAGATTCCGAAGATAGCTTAAAAATAGCAGCGTATCAATTATTCAAAATTGCTAGCAAATATAATATGAAAATTTCAACTTCAAAATCCAAAACAATGGCAGTGTGTGGAAAAAACATACAACGGGTGAAAATTGAGATTGATGGAAAAATTATAGAAGAAGTGTCAGATTTATCTTACTTAGGAAGTGTATTTGCAGAGTATAAGAGTGACATTGATTCAAAATTACAAAAATATAATAAAATGAATTGGGTAATACGAAGACCTATTGGTAAACAGATGAGGACAGAGACAAAACTAAGATTACATAATATCACATCAAAAGCTGCTCTAAAATACGGAAGTGAAATTTGGATTTTAAATAAAAGAAACTCTCATAAACTTAAAGTAAGCCAAATGCGCTTCTTACGATCATTGTTAGGAGTTAATAGACTGGATTCCCAAAAGGACGACTATTATCAGAAGGAAAACTTGGAGTAACAAGTTTAAATGAAGATATCCAAAGATACCAACAGAATGGAAAAATCATCTGAGGAGAATGGGAAGAAATAGACTTCCAAAATTGGCATCCAATATACCCCAACTGGACATAGGAACCAAGGAAGACCAAAACATCGGTGGAAAGATCAAGACCATCCTCGCTAGATTTACCGTACAGGACACATTGCCTAAAACGAATTTGTTCATCATGATGATGATAATGATGATGATGACATTTTAATGTTTAAGTACTCAATACGTTATTGCACTGTGTTTTATGGATATTGATAAAGTGCGCAATGCAAAAACCAATTGTTCTTAAAAATTAAACAGTATTTATAGTTTTTGAAGTTGAACATCAAATGGAAAATCAATAAAAATCGCTGACTGTTTCTCATTATCAGATTCTGAAATGCCACATTTTTCTTCATGCCCCCCCCCCATGTGAATGAAATAAAATACTCTTGTACTGCAAAACTGTCATTATTCGGCAAGTCATTGAATTTTGCCCTTATAATATTTAACTATATAATGTATGTCCACCGCTGTATCTCGAGGTAGTGTGAGTTGCTAAGATTATGTTTGCACACTCGTGTAAAGATAATACATTATCTTGAAAGACGAACCGTGGTTGCAAACAGAACCTAAATGAAAGAGACAAGCCAGTTCTAAAGAGGATTGTATCACAAAATCATAAAAATACTGCGGATGAAGTGACTGCAGAATTAATTGCGTTTTTAAAGGAAACAAATCTACCAGAACAGCGAGGTAAGACCTGCACACATTAGATACATATGACAGAGTAGCAATTTGTAAACCATTAATTACAGACAGACCAAGGAGGACCAAGACATCGGTGGAAAGATCAAGACCATATTCGTTAAGTTTACCGTCACAGGTCACGTGACCTAAAGAGGATATGTTCATGATGATGAATGATGAAGATAATTACAGACAGGAATGTGAAAACAGCGGTCCTGGACTGCTGATGATTACAGTCCGGATTTTTATGCAGTACTAGGTAATACCCGGCGTGCGCTGCTACGCCTAAATAAATGAAAATTAATGTGGTTTTATGTTTAGTTAAATAAGTAAAAGGAGAAATAATCATAAATTTATATTTGTTTAGAAACCCCGTGCTGATTACCCGGAGTTGCCCGGGAATCTACTTATCCCGATCTTCTTGACATAAATGAGCTGAAAGACAAAAAGTAATGTAGCCTGCTTCTTATGATTAGTTGAATAAGTAAAATGAAAAATAATTATAAATGTAAGTAAAGTAAAGTATTCCCACTACAGGCCTCAGGAAGCCCTTGGGGTAGTGGGAGGTTAAGGCTCCCACTTTTTCTAGACAATCGGCACTTGATGTCAGCCGGGTTGTCAGCCCTGCGTGACGGCCGCCTTTACCCCCAGAACAGGTGTCTGGTACTCATTTCCGTTAGAGGCTGAGTCGACCCCAGGGCCATATGCCGCCAGAACGTTTGAGTCAGTTTAAAAATCCTGACTCCACCGGGACTTGAACCCTCGAACTTTCGGCTTGTAGCGCAGTGCCTTAACCACTACGCTACGGCGTGCCCCCAATTATAAATATATATCGTAATTATTGTAAGATTTCCAGTGTTGATTACCCGATGTTGCCCAGGAATCTACTTATCTCGATCTTCCTGGCATAAACGAACTAAAAGACAAAGTTCGTCATTGTGAGTTATCCGTAAAATATTTACCGCTATAATTGCACAGGAATCTACGTACTTGTCTCAATCTTGTTGGCATCAATGAAGGACAAAAAATGGTTATTGTGAGTTATCCGTAAGAGATAAACATATGCTGCCCGGGACTTTTTTGTAGAGCTTTTTGAGATATTCAATTCTGTGTACATTCATTTTGTGTATTTGTTATGGTTTAGACAGCGTAAGCCATTTAATCTCCAAAGAGTTACTCTTTTTCACGTTTTCCACTACAAAGGGCGATTTTTAAGGGTGTAGGAGTTGAGTATCACAACTCTCTTATAGCCTATGTTCATCCTGGGAATCTCCTGAACATTTCGCAAAAAGCCCCATCACGATCGGATCAACGGTATGGCCGCGCATAAAGTACGAACGAACCAAAAAAAACAAACCAACATACATCCATTTTTATATATTACGGTACATTACGTTAGTATTCTCCATCTTATCAGATTTCATTATCATTTTATTGAACTAGAATCATTGTAAATTCGGAACAGGTGACTCGTTTTAAACCTTAGAGTGAACTAGGTATTTTCAACTTTATAAGATTCTTGATGTGTTCCGTTGAGGTTTATTCAAAATTAATATAAAATTATAGAATATTCACCTGAAAGGTCCGTCTCCTCAACTTAATTAATCATTTGACTGTAGCGCTTTCGGGACTTGTCCCATCATCGGCAGGATTCAAAACTGGTGTTTCACTGAAGATCTGGTAGAGGGGGTTGCATGTATTGGGTTCGTTTTCGTTTATCAGGCTGTCGTTGTGAGCTGCTTTCATGATTTCCATCTCTTCGAGTAAGAAAAATAAATGCTTGGATGGGATTTGAACCAGGACCTCTGGATTGATACTCCAGTGCGCTATCAATTACGCTACCAAGCAAATCAAGTAAAAAACTCCAAGCGCGACAGATCTAGAAGACCCTTGGCCTACCAACCGGCTGCTGGTTTCACGTTCACATGTTTTAATCACAGAGGTAGACGATCATAATCCAGTTTATGGGTGACATGTGGTCAGCATGTCGGGTCCCCCAGCCGTTATAGCTGGTCTTCTCAACCTAGAGTCGCTACTTGTCCTCATGATACTGGGTGGGCAGCGGTCCCATACTGGCCTAAATTGCATGAGAAAATTTCTTCCCCCATGGAGACTCGAACCAGCGCAAGTTCCGTATCTCTGCGCCAAGGCTTCTTGCCTTAACCACTCGGCTACGCCGCGGGACTAAGCAAATCTAATACAAACATTAATTTGATATATCCATCCATAGTAATTCTGCCCGAAGGCAAGTCCTTCACCGCAATCATAGCATTTCCATGCTATGTTTGCACCTTTACTAGGGAATTGTAGGTGTGATAGCTTCCCGTTGCTTTCCACATTTGTTATATATATACTCTATTACTAGAGGTAGCGGGGAACTCGGTCTGCACTGTCATCTAGTAGCTCCTATAACATGTAAGCAACTTAAAGAGAATATTTTTACTTGATAGCAGTGAGGTTTATTTATTTCGATGTTATATTTAAATGTTTCACATTGAGCAATGCAAGCTTAATATGATATAATAAAACAAATGTTTGGACTGGATTTGAATCAGGTCCTCTGGATTGATACTCCAGAGCGCTACCAATTCTGCAAGCAAGCAAATCTAGTAGAAACATTTACTTTTCTTTTTATATATTCTCTATTCAGGCGATAACACAGTGGAAATTAAAAATAGAATCGCTGAAACAAAACAAGCAATAATTGCTTTAAACTCTGATTGGTGAAGCAAAAATATTTCAAAAAATATAAAATTACAAATACATCGAATCATAATTCAAAGCATTTTAACATATTGTGCTGAAGTCTGGCAAATTCCTGCCAGGGAAACGAAAATAATTTTAAGTAAGAAATGGATGTATTAAGAAGATCAGCTGGAAAATCTAGAATGGATAGAATACGAAATAAAGAAATAAGGGAAATTGTGGGTGTACAAGAGAAGCCGGACATCATAGACATTATAGAAAAGACTACAGTGGTATGACCATGACAAAAGAATGCCAGAGCAAAAATTGCTTAAAATTGTTATGGAATGGATCCCAATGGAAAGGAGGAAGAGAGGAAGACCGAAGAAAACTTGGATAGAAGGGGTACAAGCAGCTATGAATATCAGAGGAATGGAGGAAGATCAATGGATGGACAGAGAGGAATGGTGTTTGGTTTCCGGAAGACGGCGGCAGCTGCCATGATACCGGATGATAATGATATATTGTCTATTACGAGAGGTAGCGGGAAACACGGTCTTATATATATATATATATATATATATATATATATATACATGAATAAGAAAGTTTTCTTGGGTTTTCCGCGTCTTGGATTCAAGTTCGGCCTTTGGCCACTGATTCCGACATTTCGGCGTGATCCCACATGCCATTATCAAGGAATGATAAGTTCGAGTCACAGGTTTAGGTCTTATATAATTAAACAAATAGAGTTTTCGCTGTGGTCCGTTTCCGAAGACGTACACCCATCCAAGGTTTAGTTCTTATGTAGTTAAACACCTTCAGTTTTCAGTGCGGTCTGTTTCCGAAGCCGTACACCCATTAAAAGGTTTAGTTCTTGTAGTTAAACACCTTCAGTTCTCAGTGCGGTCCGTTTCCGAAGCCGTACACCCATTAAAAGGTTTAGTTCTTGTAGTTAAACACCTTCAGTTCTCAGTGTGGTCCACTTCGGAAGCCGTACACCCATCCAAGCGTCGACCAGGCTTCATGATGCCCAACCGTGGTTTTCTTCATATCTTCTTCTTCTGGGGATGACTGGGATCATGCCGAAACCTCGGAATCAGTGGCCAAAGACCGAACTTGAATTCAAGACGCGGAAAACCCAAGATAACTTTCTTATTCATATTTTAATCTGCAATATAACATATATATGTATATATATACACAAAAGTTTTGTCCTCGCCGTATAGGCCTATCTAAGTCGTTTCCAACCCAATTATTTCAATCCCTTTTCTTGCATTGTATACTGTATATGCTAATACAGTATAGTACTAAGCGTGGGATTTTGGACACCAAATCTATGAAGCTATCTATATCGTGTAATGTATAATGTACCATGTTGTTCACAACAAAGGAGAGTGGGAGAGAATTCTGTTATATCTGCATCAAAATATTAGTACCATAGGTACAGTTAGGTGACTAAAACAAATGAAGTCGTTGCCAATACAATGAACATTGCCCCTTTCAAAGTTTCAATCTAAAAGTATTTAGTATACCTTCGGAACCTGACAGCATATTGATTCCGTAGCTAGTCCGTTACAACCTATTTTGGAGCTTAAGGTTTTAGGCTTAGATTTCACTCTTCCAAATCTTCTCCGTCCCGGTTTTCCTGTTGCAGTCCATTATAATTTCCTCACTGGCAGTCAATATTAAGACATTCTTCTAGAGAGTCAATACCATTGTAGTTGTTTGTATTTACTGAAATCTAATATCCAGTTATAATCCATCTATTTTGTTTGGTTGTTGTATTACTGATTGTATCCCATTCTTGAAATTATTGTCCGAAAATCCATTTATTATTATTATTATTATTATTATTATTATTATTATTATTATTATTATTATTATTATTATTACTATTATTTATAATCCCTTGTACATTCCACGTTCCTAAATGAATGGTCCTTTTCATTAGCTTCTTTCGTCATTTATCAAATACGTCTGGCATTTCATTCTTGGGCTTTTCAGCATTGTACATTTTTTCAAACGAACACGGAGTTAGACTGATTTGTCCTGGAGGATCAGGAGATTTTAAACTCAGGTTCTCTTCCTTTAGCCCTTGACGAACCAACGCCTAACTGCAGGGTACTTGTAACCCTAGGCAGGGGTCCAAACAGGGTACTATCAGCCGTTCATACTGAAATTTAACGATGTTTTAAACTCGTCTCCTCACCCCCTTCAAGCTGACTTAGGACAGACTTTGGCAGGTTCACTATTTATAACAGTAGAATGTGCGCCACTTGGGAGAAGAACATAACGTAGATTGATGATGTTTAGAGCAGTATGAGGGGCAGAAAGAATTGAAAGATGGAGATTGGAATAACAGGGAAATATATAGGAGAATTATAGTACATTAATTGGGTACAGGAATTAGATGTGAAATATAGTGAAATCTGATAAATAAATAAATGCATTATTTATCAGTACGGCACGCCGTAGCGTAGTGGTTAAGGCAATGGGCTACAAGCCGGAGGGTCGAGGGTTCAAGTCCCGTTTGGGTCAGGATTTTTAAACTGACCCAAACCCTTTGGCGGCACTATGACCCTGGGGTCGACTCAGCCTCTAACGGAAATGAGTACTAGAAGCTTGTTCTGGGGGCAAAGGCGGCCGTCACGCAGGGCTGACAACTCGGCTGACATAAAGTGCCGATTGTCTAGAAAATGTGGGAGCCTTAACCTCCTACTACCCCAAGGGCCTCCGGGTCTGTTGTGGGATCACTTTACTTTTCCTATAATTATCATTATTATAACCCGTTTAAGGAGTAAGCGCAGTTGTTGACGGACGGCACTGCAGTCGTGTTTATGCAGGAATAGACCACGTGACACTGCTATCTATGAATGCAAAGGGGAATGGGACGTGGGACGCTGACAGTGTATACTGCTTTATATGACGTCACGTATACCAACAAACAGAGCTTCCTGATTCTTCCGGCTGCAGAGATAGTTTGAATTAGTAATATTATTACTATTACTACTATTATTGTTGTTATTACTATTATTATTAGGCCTATTATTATTATTATTATTATTATTATTATTATTATTATTATTATTATTATTATTATTATTATTAAAGCTTTAAACAACAAATGGAGATTAAAACCCCGGGAAAAAACATCATCATCCTTCACGGATTAGGTCTTTGCCTGTTCCGATCTCACATCTATTCAGCCCAACGCTTTCTTGGTCTTCCCACCGATCTTCGTCCTACAGAATTGTACATCAGCGCCATCTTTGGTATCCTATCCTCTGTCATTCTTTGCAGATGCTCTGTACAGATAAAACTCGAGTAGTTAATTCATAGTTAATTTATTGCCAAGCCAATACGGAAGAACATCTCATACCATATAAAATACCCTAAATTTATCACATATTAAAAAAAAAATCTATCGGTTAAAGAGACCAATGTTTGTTTTAATTCCTTCCGCACAGATGCACTTCTTCGGTTTCCACCACTGTCGTAAATTTTTGCGTTGTTGGCGAGAAGACCTTTGTTTGATTATTAATATCATTTTTTATTGCGGATGAGCCCATGTAGGACTACGCAAAGTACATAGAGGCGTTTCCTTTGAGCCCAAATTTCCTTCATTCTTTTGCTATGAGCTTGTTTTCTATCATCTGTCCAAGTTGTTCCAATGTTTTTCTTCGGTTTGTCCTCTTGGTTAACTTGCCACTTATTCACCTTAATTCTAAATATATCTCTGTTTGGGATATCTTCTTTAGTAATTCCTGCCAATTTTAAGTTCTTTTTGACTTCATCAATCCACTTCATAGTATCCACTGGAGCTTTACTTCTGTTTTCGTAGAATTCCATTATCTGTTTTGTAAGCCTATTTGAGTTCATTCCTTTAATATGGCTATAAAATGTTAACCTTCGTTTTCTAATATCACTATGAATGTCTGTATATATTTTTATTTCCTTTTTACTTCTGAGTCTAAATGCTTCACCTATGACTTGTGGACCTAAAACGTTTCATATAATTTTGCATTCTTTTTTCACTATATGTTCGATATATTTTTTTCTGTTCAAAATTAATGTTTCTGCTCCATAGAGGCACTCTGGTTTAATTACAGTGTTATAGTGTCGTAATTTTGTATGTAAAGATATGCATTTTTTATTATAAGTGTTGTGAGTAAGCCGAAATGCTGTTTCCATTTTTTGGCATCTACTTTTATTGGCTTTGGTTTCAATTCCATTTTCCTGAATTATTTCACCAAGATATTTAAATTGTAAAACTCGTTTCATTTTTCCATATTTGGTTTCCAGGTATTTTGGTGCTTGTTTATTGCATGAAATATATTCCGTTTTTTCAAAAGAAATCTGCAGACCAACTTTCTCTGCAATGTCATTTAATAATTCAATCTGTTTTTGTGCTGTTACAACGTCACAGGTTAAGATTGCTAGATCATCAGCATATGCTAGGCAATCAATATTATTATTATTATTATTATTATTATTATTATTAACTAACTCACGAGCACTATCGAACCCCTAGTTCATAGCCTCCTGCACATAAGGTCTCCGTACATCCCATTCCTGGCCTAATCTTTTTGTCTTCCCTCAAATCATGGTTAATGTTATTCTCTCACATCATTCTTGGACTACCTACTGGGCGCTTTCCCTCATATTTTCAAAAGGAGTTTCCATGACCCTATTTCATTCCCCATTCATTCCACATGTCCTGTTTTTAGCAGTCTACGAGACTTAACTCTTCTTATTACATTTGCATTCCTATAAAGATAACGTAGCCCACTATTAACTAGTGTTCTCCATTCTCCTGTCTGTTCATCTCTCTCTGGTCCATTTTCTATTTAGTTTGACTGTATGAGTGAATCGGTTCCTTTATCTGATATGAGTATTCGTGTTGAGTCGGAGGTGGTCCCGACATTGAGCTGATCACTCATCCGGGAAGTTGCTGCTTCTACTTAAGTGGTTAAAAAAGTGTGTATATCATCCACAGTTTAAGATCCTCTCCTAACAAGTAGGCTAGTGTCCCTCTAAGAGTTGTGAGGCGTGGGGCAGGTAAAATAAATGACACATACAAAGGAAGAGGTTAAACTAGGAAAAAGAAAGAAAAGGAAAGTATTAATTTAATTTAACAATTATGTTTATAGCTCAGGATTTTTGCATCGTAATAAAAGCAATTCACCAAATGAGTTAACAAATTTTGCCCAGGGGCCTCTCATTTCAGACTTGAGATTCTTTTTCAGGTCTTAAATCTACCAAAGGGAACAGTTTTACTTCATTATCAACTCTGTTTTAACATTATCCCTTATTTTAATTACATATTCGCTTCAATTAATCATATAATTACCATAACTCAGAATAGTAATAAACAATAACATAATTAAATAAAAGTTTTAAGTAAAGAGTCATCATAAATAATCCTGAAATACACTAAATATTATCAAACCATAACTAACCACCGAGAAATTAAAGGTAATACTATTTTACTTCAATTCCAAAAGAAGCTACACTCAAGATTTTGACATCTGAAGAAGAAGGAGGAAAAGACGAAGGAGGAGGAGAAGAAGAAGAAGAAAGCGAAGAAGGAGAAGAATAAAAAGGAGGAGGAGAAGAAGGAGGAGGAGGACAAGAAGGAGGAGGAGATGGAGGAGGAGAAGAAGGAGAAGAAGGAGGAGAAGGAGGAGATGAAGGAGGAGGAGAAGAAGGAGAAAGAAGAAGGAAGAAGGGGGAGAAGAAGGAGGAGGAGAGGAAGAAGGAGGAGAAGGAGGAGGAGAAGAAGGAGGAGAAGAAGATGGAAGAGAAGAAGGAGGAGAAGGAGGAGAAGAAGGAGGAGGAGAAGAAGGAGAAGGGGGAGAAGAAGGAGGAGGAGAAGAAGGAGGAGGAGGAGAAGAAGGAGGAGGAAGAAGAAGAGAAGGAGGAGGAGAGAAGAAGGAGGAGGAGAAGAAGGAGGAGGAGAAGAAGGAGGAGGAGAAGAAGGAGGAGGAGAAGAAGGAGGAGGAGAAGAAGGAGGAGGAGAAGAAGGAGGAGGAGAAGAAGAAGGAGGAGGAGAAGAAGAAGAAGGAGGAGGAAGAAGAAGGAGGAGGAGAAGAAGGAGGAGGAGGAGGAGGAGAAGAAGGAGGAGGAGAAGAGAGAAGGAAGGAGGAGAAGAAGGAGGAGGAGGGGGGGGGAGAAGAAAGAAGGAGAGGAAGGAGAAGAAGAAGGAGGGAGGAGAAGAAGAAGAAGGAGGAGGAGGAGAAGGAGGAGGAGAAGAAGAAGGAGGAGAAGAAGAAGGAGGAGAAGAAGAAGGAGGAGGAGAAGAAGGAGGAGGAGAAGAAGGAGGAGGAGAAGAAGGAGGAGGAGAAGAAGGAGGAGGAGAAGAAGGAGGAGGAGAAGAAGGAGGAGGAGAAGAAGGAGGAGGAGAAGGAGAGAGAAGGAGGAGGAGAAGGAGCAGGAGATGAAGAAGGAGGAGGAGAATACGATGGAGGAGGAGAAGACGAAGGAGATGGAGAAGACGAAGGAGGAGGAGAAGACGAAGGAGAAGACGAAGAAGGAGAAGAGAGACGAAGGAGAAGGAGAAGACGAAGGAGAAGGAGAAGACGAAGGAGAAGGAGAAGGAGAAGACAAGGAAGAAGGAGAAGACGAAGGAGAAGGAGAAGACGAAGGAGAAGGAGAAGACGAAGGAGAAGGAGAAGAGGAAGGAGAAGGAGAAGAGGAAGGAGAAGGAGAAGACGAAGGAGAAGGAGAAGAGGAAGGAGAAGGAGAAGACGAAGGAGGAAGGAGAAGACGAGGAGAAGGAGAGAAGACGAAGGAGAAGGAGGAAGACGAAGGAGAAGAGAAAGGACGAAGAGAAGGAGAAGAGAGAGGAGAAGGAGAAGGAAAGAGGGAAGGAAGAAGGAGAAGAGGGAAGGAGAGAAGAAGGAGAAGAGGAAGGAGAAGGAGAAGAGGAAGGAGAAGGAGAAGAGGAAGGAGAAGGAGAAGAGGAAGGAGAAGGAGAAGACGAAGGAGAAGGAGAAGACGAAGGAGAAGGAGAAGACGAAGGAGAAGGAGAAGACGAAGGAGAAGGAGAAGACGAAGGAGAAGGAGAAGACGAAGGAGAAGGAGAAGACGAAGGAGAAGGAGAAGACGAAGGAGAAGGAGAAGACGAAGGAGAAGGAGAAGGAGAAGACGAAGGAGAAGGAGAAGACGAAGGAGAAGGAGAAGACGAAGGAGAAGGAGAAAGAAGACGACAGGAGAAGGAGAAGACAAAGGAGAAGGAGAAGCGAAGGAGAAAGGAGAAGACGAAGGGAGAAGGAGACGACGAAGGAGAAGGAGAAGAGACGAAGGAGGCGAAGGAGGAGACGAAGGAGAAGGAGAAGACGAAGGAGAAGGAGAAGACGAAGGAGAAGGAGAAGACGAAGGAGAAGGAGAAGACGAAGGAGAAGGAGAAGGAGAAGACGAAGGAGAAGGAGAAGACGAAGGAGAAGGAGAAGACGAAGGAGAAGGGGAAGAAGTAGAAGAATAAGGAGGAGGAGGTGAAGAAGAAGGAGGAGAAGAATAAGAAGGAGGAGAAGAATAAGAAGAAGAAGAAAGAGGAGAAGGAAAGAAGAAGAGGAAAAGAAGAAGAAGAAGAAAGAAAAGGATACCACATTCAACATTTTAATCTCTGAGTTAGGAGAAGAAGAAGAAACAAACATTCATCCTGACTGGTTTTAACCCACGATCTTTTAAACCAAACCCAACCGTGGTTCGCTAAGACAGATCTTGGATGTGGATGCTTATTATCTTGTATTATGAAGTCCTGTGTAGGATGCCAGGTTCATCGTTAATCATAGGTCGTGAAAACATTGCCAGAGTGAACCTGAGCAATGTGCGGTTCAGATTTCCTGCTTCCTGACTACAGGTACCTCGCCTGTCTCATCGAGGAAGTACATCCTAGAAAAGAAGAGAGAGAAAATATTAAACAAGAGAGATTATCACTTACTTTTCCCTATCTGCGAAAAATTAATTACATTAAAAGAGGAAATACTTGCTTCCAAAGGAAATTCAATTCCTCAATGAAATAATATACTGTTAACATAAGGAAAAATACAAGACCACAACATAAAACCCATTCAGTAAATTTCACAATTGTCTGATTCTATCAGCAAACAAAATCTCTTTTAAAATTACTTTAATCAGGATTACGTGTCTAGTTCTAATTAAGTAAAAAGTGTATAAGTGTAATTAGCTAATGTCCCGCGCTACCAGGGGGTCGTTCTCACCTCGTTTTCTTGTAATAAACACGACAGATGTTCACGTAACATGTCACATTAACTTTATTTGATTCACATAAACCATCAGTGAAATTCATATTAACAATTCCCTGCATTAATTAATCTGGCTTTACAGTTTATCTGTCACACAATTATTTCCAGTCACTAACGAATCCAATCCTAAAATCCAAAATTATCTTTAGGAAAGTTCAGATCTTAATATATAAAATTTACGTGTTACGTTGTTTGTCCGCGATGGAATCCTAAACTACTGAACCGATTTTAATAAAATTTTGCACACTGTGTGCTGTTTGATCTAACTTGAGACCTACGGTTGTTTATAACTAAATTTATAGTCGCAGTATTTTTATTGCAAATTATTTGTTTATTATTTAACAAAGAGTTATCTGTGAGTTCCATACGATTCTAGCAGATGACGGTGTAAGTTAATTGGTTTATTATTTAACAAAGAGAGGTCCAGGTGGCTGTGCTTTTTGTTGCAACCGCGAATTTCAATTGAATTACAAATATTGATTATTTCATAATTTAAGTGTATTCAGTGTTTATTTTATTTTCAATATATTGATAATAATATTAATTCCGTGTGTAAGTATTAGTTTTAAGTAATCTGGAGAATGAGGTATAATAAGGAACTCTGTGACCTTTTTAAGGGACTTGATATATCAACTCTAGTGAAATTTAAAAAAAAATGCAATGGGCCGGACATGTTCAAAGAATGTATAAAGAATGCATATTTAAGAAATTGATGATGTTTGGGAAGCGGCCAATATGAAAATGTGAGAAAAGATGGGTGGACTCAGTGAAGGAAGATTGTCATCAAATTCTGAACTGTAGGGACTGGCAACAGAGAGCATTGGGTAGAGAAAATTGGAGGTCTCGCATCAAGAACTCCTGGGCTCGCTATGGTCTGTAGCGCCACTGGAAGTAGAAGGATGATTTAATTTGCCACAGGTGTTTACCTTGGTTTACTGTATCGCTGTCACAACACAACTGACTCATTCCCGACCCTGGCAAAAATGTATATGAGCCGGGGAAAGAAATTTCTCGGCTTATGATCGAGATCGATCTAAGTCGCAATCTTCGGGAATCGAAGCCTCTGGACAAGGAGGTTAGACGTGTAGAGAACCTTCCGGAATGAAATGCTAAAAGCGTAACTAAATTTCTGTGTGGGTCTTACAACTCGCGGGTCTTTCAGCTCACGATATTTCCATCCCGTAAACAATGCGAGATCATTACTCGTACCGTCGCCGGCGCAATTCAAACGCTACAAAACAATGCGTCACAGTATTGTAAACTGAAAGAAATATATAAGACTATAGAATAAAACCCATTTAGTAGATTTCACTATTCTCTGATTGTATCAGCAAACAAAAATCTGTTTTAAAAATTACTTTAATCAGAATTCCATGTCTATAATTTTGAAATATTAAAAAAGGTACTAGATATAGCAGTAGTCTCCTTCTTCTTCTTCTTCTTCTTCTTCTTCTTCTTCTTCTTCTTCTTCGTTTCCAGGATTAGGTCAATGCGACCTGTTCCGGTATCAAGTCCATCGTTTCCTTGGCCGTCCCAAAGATATTTTTTCATGTGGTTTGTAGGTGTAGATCTTTTTGGGTAATCTTGTATTGTCCATTCTGTCTAAATGTTCTTTCCATTGGTATTTGAGCTTTTCTAGTTTATCAACTATTGAAAATATCTCCAGTTCATTTCTTATTGATTCATTGTGTAAACTATCCATATAGCAGTAGTCCCCAACTAAATTAAATTCCTGTTCAAAAAACTTTGTCAAGTAGTTAAAACTATGAAGGCCTTTCAAAATAATATTCCATCCTCTGCATTATAGAATGGAAAAGATGGAACATGATTCTGAAAGCCCTTCATAGTTTCATTCTATTTAATGCAGAATATAGAACACGATTCTCAAAGGCCTTCATACGTATAACCACTTGACGAAATTCCTTAAACAGAAAATCAATTAAGTTGAGGACTACTCATATTTCAGGTACTTACTTGAATACCTTAACATTGTATTACATAACCTCAACGGTGTTTTAAAATGAATTCTATGTCTAGTTCTGCCCTCAAAGAAAAATTGTATAAGTGTAATTAGTTAAGACTATCAAACAGTAACCTCGACGGTGCAAAATGTTTCTTAAAAGTATGGACACACTGTATGTAAGAAGCGTCAGAAGTCATACTTGTCATTTAGATGGGTTAAAATAAATGTCTTGTTTTGTTTGTGGTCACTTATTTCAAAACCAGTCTCACGACTCGCAGCCATAATTTCATTTGTTTCTTCCTGCAATAAAGACATTCCAAGGCCTACTCTAAATCTCCATATTAGTGTAACACTTAGTGCGTCATTTGTTTTTCATTACTTTTAGTTTCGCGTTTAACCAAAATGTGTAATATTCTTACATATTATTTCCTTTTCTTTCTGTATTTGTTTCTTATATTTTAACATCAGATTATATAATGTATATTTATTTGCTATCTATGTTGTTATGTATTTATTATTACTATTTAACTCATGCCTCAAATTACAGTCAATGAATGACCAATCACATTTCAATGAATTTTGATTTACAATCAATCACAATCGTTTTCACCTCGATTTTATCACTTTCATTTTATCGCTTTGTTATACGAGAAAGTGGCTCCCAGAATGAATGTATATAGTGCACGAATGTAACCAGATTCTGCTTGAGAGATATAATAGAAAAACATACGTAGCAATTGATTATACAATTAAAAAGAGGAATCACTGTTTGCACTTTCTTAACCGTATTATTTCCCAGGAATTAACGTTGCAGGAAAATATAATTAACAAATTTACACCATAGTACATCAGAAATTAATTAATAATCTGTAATGATGTATTTCATTTTTTCTCCACTAGGGTGCAATCTTACAATATTACGATTCTATTTGGCAATAAATATGATCTGGTTGCAGTGATGAACAAATGAAACATAACATTCCTCATTTGTTTTCAAACATTTACATTAAATATATAAATAATTTAAAATAACTATATTTAAATAATGGTTTGTGAGTAAACAGCTTAATTATATTCGTTAAATAGTGCTAACAAATGCCACTCTTGATTTTTAAATTTTATAGATAAATTGGAAATCACTCGTGGCATTACTTATGACTATTTAACTCACTCTCCAAATGGGAGTCAATGACCAATCACATGTCAATGATTTTTTATTTATAACCATTCACAGTCGTGTTTCACCTAGGATTTACCAACTGAAGTTTGTCATAATAAAGAAAGCACCTACTTTTTAATATTCTGAATAGGTCATAGCATTATTTTGCAGTGACTGACTCTCTAACTAATACGGCTACCAGATTGTATATATAGTGCATGAATGTCAATAGAAAGCGCATACGAGAGATAATATAAAAACATTTTTAACAATTGATTATACCACAAAAAAAAAGAAACCACTGTTTGCACTTTCTTAAACGAATTATTTTCCAGGAAATGACGTTCCAGAAAAATTTAATTGACATATTTACAACAGGACATCAGAAATTAATTAATACCTATAATGTTGGTTATAAATTTCTCCACTAGGGTGCATTCTTTCAACATTGCGATCCTTTGGCAATAAATAATGATATGGTTGCAGTGATGAACAAAAGAAGCAAATGAAGCGTACCAATCGTTTCTCATTTGTTTTTAAACATTGCGGTTTACATTAAATATATAAATATTTTAAAATAACTATAGTTAAATAATGATTTGTGAGTAAACAGCTTAATTTTATTCGTTAATTAGTCCTAACAAATGCCACTCTTGATTTCCAAATTCTGTAGACTATTTAACTCATGTCGCAAATGGTAGTCAATGACCAATCACGTTTCAATGACCAATCACGTTTCAATGAATTCTGTTTTACACCAATGACAGTCGTGTTTCACCTCGCTCTTTATCGATTTCTCTTCATCAGCTCCTGCTTTTGTGATAAAGAAAGCTACTCCTTTATAATGTTCTGAACATGTCAAAGCATTATTTTTCTCCAACAAATATATTGAATATAGCAAATAATGAATAGATTCAGTGATTTTACTGAGTTGTTTATTCAAAATATAAATGATTAACCTATAATGTTGATTATAATAGTTTGATGTGTTTCATTAGTTCTCCACTAGAGTGCATTCCTACAATATTGCGATTTGGCAATAAATAATATCATCGAGTTGCAGTGAATGTACATAACCTCACATTTCTAATTTGTTTTCAAACATCGCCGTTTACATTAACTATATAAATATTTTAAAACACCAGTAACTATATTCAAATAATTATTTTTTAGTAAAGAGCTTAATTTTATTCGTTAAATAGTCCTAACAAATACCACTCTTGATTTCCAAATTCTGTAGATAAATTGGAAATCACTCGTGGCATCACTTATGATAATGTGTAATGGTTAATATAATGAAACAGCATCTGGTGAATAAATTCCTTGAAGACTGAGGAAAACCAGGAGAAAATCTCAGTCAAGTTAGTCATCATCGGGGTTTGAATCAGGAAACTCCCGCATACGAGTCTCAAATACTACTCCTTAAGCTAATTCCTTCGGTCTCCTTGTATTTAACACACATAATAGAGCAAATATATACGAAATGTCCACCGCTGTGGTCTCGAGGTAGCGTGCTGCCTTGTCACGCAGCGGGCCGGGTTCGATTCCCGGTCGGGGCAGTTTTTCTGGGTGAGGTTTTTATCGGGGTTTTCCTCACCTGTAAGACAAATGTCAGGAAACATTTAAAGCCCAAACGGTCTCCGAAATCATATGACCATCATCATCATCCTTATCATTATCATCATCATCCTTCATCGGTGTGGAAAGCAACAGGAAGCTACCACACCTATAATTCCCTAGTAAAGCTGCAAAGCATAGCATGAAAATGCTGTGATTGCAGTGAGAGACCTGCCCTCGAGAAGAATTACTACGGATCGATGGATATACGAAATGAAAAACATAAAATTAGAGACTGCTCAGGGATTGGCTGAGTGTTTTGTTAAAAGGCACCAATGGTGTTTTTTATCGAATTAGAATACCTCCCATTAATCTAATGCATATACTGTATCTAATGCTAGGCTCTGGAACTTCATATCACAAGAAACCAAGGACTGCCGGACATTGGTTTGCTTTAAGATATATATATTTTTTTTTCTTTTGTGATAATTTGATCTTTCAGTGGATTAACAGATGGTTTCTGATTTTTTGCTCTTCTAATAGTTATGTTTCGTAAACTGCAATGGACAGGACATGTGGTACGTAGGGGAGATGAAAGAGGTGCATGGAAGCTTCTTGTAGGAAAACCAGAGGGAAAACACTCAGTTGGTAGACCAAGAATGAGGCAGGAGAATAACATGATTCATGATTTGAAAGAAGTAGATTATACAGGAGATGATTGGAAAAAAATTAGCTGAGGATAGGCATGTATGGAGAGCTTATGTCCGCGCTGCCATGAACCTACGAGTTCGATAGTGCCAGTGAGTCAGTCAGTTAGTTAGGTAGGCGACGTTGAAGGCAAATTAAGAACCTTCGGTCCTATGTAATATATTATAAAATTCGAATACGCGAAGTCTATTATAATTACTTTATGGCGTTACAGTCCATGAAGAGCCCTAAATTCTCTTATACTTCTAGGTGGAACAATTTCTTCGTAAATACGATGTCATCGTATGGTTGAGGCGACCATTATCCGTGACGTCAGAGGGAAGGGGATTAAAATAGTTTTCTGTACGCTCTGGTTACAACAACAGTTTAGAATAACCACTTTACATTAGTTATATTTCACTTCAAATGTTGCGAACAGTCAGTGCGCAACCTTTATATTCCACCGAAATATACTTTGTAAGTGTGAATCCTGCTCTTGTTTACATGTGGCCGCTGTTCAGAGTGACCTCTACTCAGAGTGACCTCTACTGTATGGTTGAAACTTAGCCATCCTCGTGTAATTCGAAGGACAGGTTTCATCTTCGCTTATAACTCGAGCTAGGAATTTTAGGTGCAAAATTTTGGTGAAAAAGGTGCAAAAAAGGTGCTTTAATTTAGCAGAAAAAGGTGCAAAAAAGGTGTAATTTTATAAATAAAAGTTGCAAATTTCCCATGTAAATAATCATTAAAGTTTACCAAAATCAATTACAACAAGTAACTAACGACACAAAATTCACGCATGTTGTCTTATATTAAAGAGTCTGTGTAAGTACTTACACCACTTATATGCTGCGTAACACGAATGCATTGATGTTTTTCATCAATTGTTATTGAAATATCACAAAGAATGCACCTGATAACAGATCCGTCACTCTGAATTCCATCTGTATTAAACTTTTTAACAATATCACGTAGTTTATAGGAGTTCACTTTCGGTTTCGGCATACTGTACACTGGTAACTCAGGAAAATAGCAGACCGCACTAGTCAAATATTATTTTGAACTGAAACATTTATTCACGCACTCAACAACCTTCCTTGCTTGAACTCGCATAACTGTGGTGCAATGAGGTGCAAGCTAATTTAAAAGGAATAGGCTAACGGGATTGCACTGAAGTGGAAGTAATGTGATGTGGACTGATACCACATATCGTTACCAACCCTTGAAATCGTATTTGAATATATATATATAAATTATTCTCGTAATAAAATGTTCCAAAAGAGACAAAAAAAGGTTTGAAAAGGTGCAAAATGTACCTCCATTAAAGAAAAGGTGCAAAACGGTGCTAGCATTGTAAAAAGGTGCAACTAAAACACAGTTAGGGGCATTTATTTAATGTTTTCTTTGCAATACTAGCTAATTTGAACATTATAGTAACAAAAAAGGTGCAGCACCTAAAATCCCTAGCTCTACTTATAACATTTCAACTATAGTTCGGCAGTAAACAAAAAGCAGTGCTAATGCATCCTTATCTTAACTTTACATCATCATCATAGTACATTCACGAATTTAGGCCATTTGTTGGCCTGTTTCGGCCTCAAGAGAAACACCATCCAGAAGTCTTTTGAGTGGACGTCCTGGTCTTCTTCTTCCTGCAGGTTGATATCTTAACATTTGTTTGGGTATTCTCTGATCTTCCATTCGACGAACATGTTGTATCCATCTTGACTTATAATCAGAAATTTTTTCTAAAGATTCCATGTGTAATTCTTCTAAGATGTCTTCATTTTTTTGTAATCTAGTAGTGTGTATCCTGCAGTCCTCCGAAGATATCTCATTTCAGCAGATCTAAGTCTCTGTATATCCTTCTGTTTCAACGTCCATACTTCGCTACCATACAAAAGAGTCGGAAGAGCCAGTGTTTTATACACTTTTAATCTTGAATGCTTTTGGACTAACTGTGGCTTGAAGATAGAATTTATTAACCCTAAAATTCTTAAAAATTTAGATATTTTTGCATTTACATCCTTTTCTTCTCGTGGTACAACCCGTTTTCACAAACGAGGCTCTGAAGACCGAGTCACGGCGGTATAACCGTTCCATCGGGTACTGAGTAAATGCAGTATCCTAATGTCTGTCCAGAGACTAAAAGGTAGCAGCCCTACCACTGGACTACTTAGCGTCGGGCCAGTAACCTGTCCTAAGGAACTTCAAAACTACTTTCAAGTCTCAACACGAAAAAATCCAGAAGGAATTGAAATATGACGACCCACAGCAAAGAAATATGGTTAAAAAAAACCGGCACAATGATATTGTAAGATATGCAACCTGGAATGTCCGAAGCATCCATGAAAAATAAGAGGAAACTAGACAGTATATTTCAAAATAGAAACATTGATATTGCAGTAACTACAGCAACTAAGAAGAAACTTAAAGAACGAAAGAAACATAAAATTATGTACAATATATAGCGGTTGTGCGACAGGAAAACCTATGGACAAGCTGGAGTAATGATTTTGATTAATAAAACTTAACGTTACATCTTCCACTAAACAGACCCTTGTTCTCCTCCCGTATCAAGAGATCAAGGTGAATTCCAAACAAACCCTGTCAGGAAGGGGAACACTACGTCATAGAATTCTAACGCATGATTGGTACGACTGCATTTCGTTCGTGCCAAGCTGTAGATAAAATGTTGTAAAATACTTCAGAGGCCTTTCGAAAAGACATATGTTCCATCTTCTGTTTGTAACAGTTAGTAAGCCCACCGTTTTAAAAACATAATGTGGAACATATGATGATCTTGTAGAAGATTTCCGGGCTGTTGGCCGTGGTCTTGAGGCTTGTAGTTCCCGACGTTTCGGCATCCTCAAGGGTTGTCTTGTGACTGGCAATTTTGTCAACTACCTGCCCTATTTATACATTTATCCGCGACGTGTTCTCTGCGCGGTCCGTTACTTCAGGTCGATAAAATTGCCAGTCTCAAGACAACCCTTGAGGATGCCGGAATTACAAGCCTCAAGACCACGGCCAACAGCGTGGAAATCTTCTACAAGATCATCATAGTAACTCCGACCGTGAAAGCTTATGTCAATATATATGGAACATGTGTTCTCCCGAAAGGCCTCCAGCGTATTTAATAACAGTTTATCTCCATCTCCTAACATCCGTTCTTCTTAAGTCGTCCTTCACATGATCCAACCATCTATGAATCTTCCTTTTACTCTCTGGTTTGCATTGAAAAGCTTTCTAACTGTTCTATTATCCTCCATTCTGACCACATGTGCCAACCATAAAATTATTTTGCTTTTAATTTCTGCTACAATATTTCATT
>JASPKZ010006067.1:262500-280000 GCA_030220185.1 Diploptera punctata | reverse complement strand
ACCAGGGAAATGAAAAGAATTTTAAGTACAGAAATGGATGTTTTAAGAAGATTAGCTGGAAAATCTAGAATGGATAGAATAGGAAATAAAGAAATAAGGTAATTTATGGGTGTACAAGAGGAGCCGGACATCATAGACATCATAGAAAAGAAAAGATTGCAGTGGTATGGTCATGTCAAACGAATGCCAGGGCAAAGATTGCCAAAAATTGTTATGGAATGGATCCCAATGGAAAGGAGGAAGAGAGGAAGATCGAAGAAAACTTGGATAGAAGGGGTACAAGCAGCTATGAATATCAGAGGAATGGAGGAAGATCAATGGATGGATAGAGAGGAGTGGCGTTTGGTTTCCGGAAGACGGCGGCAGCTGCCATGATACCGGATGATAATGATGATTATTATTATTATTATTATTATTATTATTATTATTAAATGAAATGCAGATTATAATGAAATTGATCCTAGTAATTAAAATCTAACCCAGCATTTGCCTTGATTAGGCAACTTCTAAGGAAAACTTTAAAAAACACTAGTTATGATGGTTGAAACCGAGGTTTAATCCCGGATCCCCAAATACGAATTTCGAACGATCGCCTAAATCAAGTTTCTAGATGAGATTTTTTTCTGAGATTTTCTTCGCCTTTAAGACAAATGTCAGAAATAATTATGGCCTGAATAGTTTTAAGAATTATAAAACAGTACCTGATATCTCAGTCGTCCTCAATAATTTGCAGTGTTGTTTTATAGGAGGCCTTTCGATAACTTAAGTATCATCTTCTGCTTTCGTTTTAGTACTGAATGAAAGCAGAAGATGATACTGCACCGGCGCAACCACGCTCCGTGCTACCAGAAATTGCACCGTATAGGTGCTGGATCAAACCGTTATTGTAGATAACTATTTTGATTGGAAAGCAAATTGATACATCTTTGCCCGGGCCCATAGAGGCAAAGAGGAAGTCAACTTTCTTACTCAATTCTCCCAATATGTAATGTTTACTGAGTTATAAATTACAATCGTGGAAGCTTTGGGATAAAGGAACTAACACACGCTTGAGCAAGCTTTTGGAATTTGACTTAGACATCTGACTAATGCTAACTACTGAATGAATAGGCACAAAGTAAGTAAAAAGCACAACTAAAGCTTTTAATGCGAGTCAAAATTTAGTCAGATATGATATAAAGATAAATAAATAAATATTCGCTTTACAAAGAAAAGAAATCATGATAGATCATCTATACAAAAAGAAATATGATATAAATCAACTTACATACACACATACATTATCACTCACTCTAGTCCAGCCTCGGGTTGGGGGAAATACTGTCCTAGCGTCCCCACCCTGGCTTACTGGACTAAACAAACATAATCAGCTCTCCTGAGCTGTTCTGACCAGACTCCAACGGTGACTAAGTAGATGATGATTCGATGTTACAAAACACAGCTATTTATGAGAGTTCACAGGAAGAGGGGGAATGCGCGATAGCACAGGGTGCGCACTAGGAAGGGAAGGGATAGATATGAAAGCATTTGGCACTGTTCATAAAGATGACACTCGAGATGGAGACGCGATGACGTATAGTATGCGCAGTAAGACGTAATTCCTGTATCGAAATGTCCATTTCGGTACAATACTTCAGTTATCGAAAGGCCTTCTACAAAAAACACTAAAAAATTATTGAGGACGAGTGAGATATCAGGTACTGTTTTACAATTCTTAAAACGTTTTACACAGTGAACTCGACGGAGTTTCGTAATGTATTTTAAAAATCTAGAGCCTAAATAGTCGCCGAATACAATATTGGCAATTCTGTGACACCATGTATTTAAATTCAAATAAAAACAGAAAAACACATCATTTATTGTTGCACTACGTAAATAATTACCTGAGAGGTTATGTTGATTTTTTTAAATGTGAGAAATGCCTTAAAATAATGTGAAACGTTGTGCTCAATGTAGCCTAAAATCACCGTATTTATAATGTAAAATATGTATTAGTCATTGCTCAGACAGTGTTGCCAACATAAAACAAAAACCCGCTAAAAAACAAGTGAACATTACACTAATGTTGTACACACAAGCTCGCTTAATTTATCACCCTAACGTTAGCGATGAGATACTAAAGGACAACACGCACACACTATTGAGTAACAGTAAGAAATTAAGACTGGAAGTAAATATCAATAAAACTAAATATATGGTCACACGTAGAAATACATTATATAATGGAAATGGACAGCTAATGACAAATGAGGGACATTTTGAGGAAGTGGTTGAATTCAAATACCTAGGAACAATAATCACAAATAGGAATCAGATGCACAAAGAAATTAAACATAGGCTCTATTCTGGAAATGCGTGCTATTGTGCATTGCAGAGACTCTTGACTTCCCAACTACTTTCAAAAAATGTTAAACTGAAAATATATAAAACTATTATTCTACCAGTTATATTATATGGGTGCGAAACATGGACTCTTAATTTAAGGGAGGAAAGGACATTAAGAGATTTTGAGGATAAAGTTCTTAGGAAAATTTTTGGACCAAAGAGAGATGAACAGACAGGTGAATGGAGAAGACTACATAACAATGAACTACATGGTCTTTATAGGAAGCCAGATATAATAAGAACAATTACGTCTCGTAGACTGCGATATGCAGGACATGTTGCGCGTATGGGGAATGAAAGACGTGCGTGTTAGTTTCTTGTAGAAAAGCCAGAGGGAAAACGCCCAGTTGGTAGACCAAGAATGTGGTGGCAGAGCAACATTAACCGTATTTAAGGGAAGTAGATTATACAGGGAATGATTGGAAAGCAGTAGCTCAGGATAGGGATGTATGGAGCGCTTATATCCGTGCGGCCATGAACCAACGGGTTCGATAGTGCCAGTGAGTAAGTAAGCAAACAACTTCCCTAAACTAACGGTAACTTACAAATTTGCTCGCCCTAATTTGCCTAATAACGTAGGTGGACTCCTGAATTATAATCTCCTTACAGTATGTACGAGTATAAGTAAACATATTGGCAATTGCTCTAGCGGGAACATGTGTTTTCATGTTGGCCAACATGACGCTAGCAGTCACTTGTTCTCCAAATATTCGCAGGTGGCGCGGTGGGATAGAATACCCCAATCTTGCATGATAATCACTCATGACATTCGCATTGTTTGGTACGAATGTATGATATCATCTTAAATGTTCGTGTTGTTTTGGAGGGTGGCCTCAGAATTTAGATGATCATTCATCCCGGAAGGACCTACATATGTTCGTGTGGTCCAAAAATATACTTACTGGCACTATCGAACCCGTAGGTTCATGGCCCGCGCGCGACATAAGCTCTCCATACACCCCTATGTGCTAATCCTTTCCAATCATTAATAACATTACTATCTTCATGAAGACTGAATTTGCCTATTGTTGGTTTGAATATATCTTCCCACCCCACTTTTGCATTAAAATCTCCTAAGACAATTTTCATATGATATCGTGAAAGGCTATCAAATAAGCATTCTAATTCTTCATAGAACTCATCCTTGATCTTGTCATCTTTATCTTCTGTGGGGGCATGTACATTTACAATTATAAAATCATGTCGTTTACCCTTTAGAATTATGTATGGTATCCTATCACTAACAAACTTAATATCTCGGATAGCGGATAGGATCCTCCTTCTGACTAAAAAACCCGTTCCAAATGCAGGTCTTTCTGCACACCCGTAGTATAACGTAAAGCTTCCTGATTCCTGACTACCCTCTCCTGGCTACCTAACTTCCTGTAAAGCGACTATATCCAAGGGCGATATATCTAATTCCCGCGTTACTATCTCTAGTGCCCCGCTATTGTATGAAGTCCTAACATTCCATGTTCCTAGGAACATGTCCCTGTGTTTGAGCCTTTGGCATGGGTTTCCCTGAAGGAGTCCCCGCCCGGAGAACCGAATGGGGGACTATTTGACCTCCGGATAATTTTACCCCAGTTGAACCCATGTCCGCATTTCTTGATAGTTGTATTTTTACGGTGAAAGATCGTGACTCTTTCGACCAAGGTACTTTTTTCGTCTGGCTTATCACCTTCGACCAGTCCGGCATGGGTAACCCTATCAGCAGCAATGCTACCGCCGGCATAGCTCTCAGGATCATTTAAGCACGCAAGCCACACCACCACGTCAAGGTAAAGATACCATGGAGGGCCAAAAAAAATATACTGTGATCTAGAATTAACAATTATCTTATGACCGGTAAGACACTGGTGGCGTGGGGCAAAGGAAGAAGTTAAACCAGAAGTGAAAAAGAGAGGTTCGGAATAATGAGTTTGTCACATCTGTACTTCCTATACAATTACATACTGTGACATAGCATCACTGTCATTTGTTTAATCTACAAGAGGCGTGCCGGAAGCGCGGTTCACACTAACAGTTTGACATATGGCGCGTGCTCTTCTCAGTACAACTAGGCCATGACGATTGTCAACTTTATCATAATTAAAATCTCCTCCCGTCTCAGTTATTATAAGCATGGATGTTTGTTTTATGATGGCACAATTTCAGAAATCAGATATTTTCTTACTAAAGAGTATGGAACCAAGCGAGTTGATAGCGTTTTAGAATATTTTTGGCCCTGGATTCAAATCCCATAACTAACCAATATGATTGGGCGTTTCTTCTGGTTTTTCTTAGTCACCAATCAAAATGTGTAGATTTTTCATTATCAAGAACCATTTCATCATCCATCGTTATTAGATTATATCCTGACAGACGGCTGTGGTGGTCGAGTGGTTATGCTCCTTACCTCTCGTCCTTAAGCCTGAATAAAAGGTCTGTAAGCAAAATTTACTGTGACTATTTAACTCATGCCCCAAATGGGAGTCAATGACCAATCACGTTTCAATTATTTCTGTTTTACAACCAATCAGAGTCGTGTTTCACCAAATATTTATCAGTGTTATAATTACCATATTAAAGAAAGCTCCTCCTTACAATATTGCGTTTCTTTGGCAATAAATAGTATGATCTGGTTGCAGTGATAAACAAAAGAAGCAGTAGAAGCGTACCTATTGTTTCTCATTTGTTTTCAAACATCGCCGTTTACATTAAATATATAAATATTTTAAAATAACTATAGTTAAATAATGATTTGTGAGTAAACAGCTTAATTTTATTCGTTAAATAGTCCTAACAAATGCCACTCTTGATTTCCAAATTCTCTAGATAAATTCACTCCTCACTTCGTGAGTCGTGAATTTATCGATAATTTGGAAATCACTCGTGGCATTACTTATGACTATTTAACTCATGCCCCAAATGGGAGTCAATGACCAATCACATTTCAATTATTTTTTATTTACAGCCAATCACAGTCGTGTTTTCGCCTAAAATTTACCAACAAAAATTTAATAAAGAAAGCACCTTTTTTAACATTCTGAATGGGTCATAGCATTATTTTGCAGTGACTGACCCTCGAAGAAATACGGCTACCAAATTGTATATATAGTGCATGAATGTCAGCAGAAAGCTCATGTGATAGATAATATAAAAACATTTGTAACAATTGATTATACCACAAAAAGAAAAGAAACCACTGTTTGCAGTTTCTTAAACGAATTATTTTCCAGGAAATGACGTTGCAAAAAAATATAATTCACATATTTACATCATAGGACATCAAATTAATTAATACCAATAACGTTGATTATAAATTTCTCCACTAGGGTGCATTCTCACAACATTGCGATCATTTGGCAATCAATAATATTATTATCTGGTTGCAGTGATAAACAAAAGAAGCAAATGAAGCGCACCAATCGTTTCTCATTTGTTTTCAAACATCGCCGTTTACATTAAATATATAAATATTTTAAAATAAATATGGTTAAGTAATGATTTGTGAGTAAACAGCTTACTTTTATTCGTTAAATAGTCCTAACAAATGCCACTCTAGATTTCCAAATTCTCTAGATAAATTCACTCCTCACTTCGTGAGTCGTGACTTTATCAATAATTTGGAAATCACTCCTGGCATTACTAATGATCAATGTCCTAGTATTACCTTAGTTACCTACTAGATGTCTCATTGGTATGTTGACCGCATGCCATTCATAACATCTATGGGCAAATAAGATAACTGAATTAACTTGGTCTAGTAACTCCTTACAAAGGAGAGGCTATGGGTCAACAATGGGCTGCGCCATTATAGATAGAAAGTACCTGGCGCGACATGCTAAAAAGGCTGTTACAAGGAATCTATCAAGCATTGAATGCTAAAACCTACCTAGAAATTTCTCTCAGACAAGCGTTTTGATATACCAAGGCCGTGTCCGAAAAAACTGCCGTTTTTAACTGCAAGGCACAGAAATCGAAGCAAGAAACCAGCAACGGCAACCCACTGTCAGTATCAGTTTGACGTCCCTGAAGACTTAGAGCGGAGTGGAGTGAGGCGAGTGCGGTGCGGACGGCAGGTAGTGAGGGTTATCCAATTCAATAGCTGAGGAGTTGTGTTAATTAACCGTAATTTAAATGAGAGACATATCTGGATTTTAGTACCTTGCAGTTAAAAGCGGCAGATAGTTTCTTTAACACGGCCTTGGTACATCTCAACGTTTCTCTGGGACAAATATCAAGATAGCTTTCAGCATTCAATGGTTGACTATTCCCTTGTTAGTCTACCATCCGGCTGCTGGCATCACATCCACATATCAATCGCAGAGGTGGATGATCATATTGTCAGTATAGGGATGGCATCTAGTTCTCAGGATTTATGGCCAGTTTTCTTAACCCGGAGTTGTTACTCATCGCAGCTATTCAATTTTTGAAGACAGATGGCGTTACAGGTCGCATACTGCCGAAATTCCATGAGTTTTTAATTTCCCGAATTTCGTACGTCTTCATCAAGGAATGATGCCTTAAACAGCTCAATCAATGTGCGGATCAGATAATATTTTATAATAACTGTGAATTTACAAAATAAATGGAAATTCGTAACGATATCTTGTAAAAATAAAAATACTACTGGATATGAAGTTGGCCTTGGTGGTCTAGTGACTGTACATTGCCTCTAGTCCCGAGGGTCGCGAGTTCAAACCTAGCCTGGATAGATGGATTTTTAGGATAGGTAAATCCAATGTACAAGTCTTCCGTGAGTGACTTTAAGCCATGGGTCTCAAGTATGAACATTTTTAGTCTCGTAAAAGAACCACAAGTCTGAATAAAAAGGCATATGTGCAACCGACTTCCATCCATCCAAATAATACTTTAGTTGCCTGCTAGATGTCTCATTGAAGCGATGTGCTAACACATACCAAGCGTTGACATCTGTAGGTAAATCAGCGCAACTAAATTATCTTGGTTAAGAAATCCCGCTCGGCAGCAGTATTGTCCCCATGCGTGGGTATACATATGCATATTGGGTAGAAAAATGCGTTTGTCGTGTACAGGGTGTGGCATAAGTCAGTTAACCACTATGCATGGTTAATAGAGAAAAATCAGATTGGTTGAAACTGGGGTTTGAATACGGGACCTTCAGAACATAATCTCAAACACTACTGCTTGAACAACAATGGAGATCACTTTGAACAATTTCGGAACTTTTTTGTAGGAGATGTTGTAAGCTACAGAATATAATATATTTGCATTTTCGGTTAACTGACTTCTGCTTCACCCTGTATATTCCGTAAAAGATATTATTTAACATGATTTAGTTTTAATTAATATTACAATGATGATTAATGATTAAATTTAATCTAGTAATAAAATTCCAATTTAGCTTTTGTGTTAGAGATTTTCCTTGACTCATTGGACACCACCGCTGTGGTCTCGAGGTAGCGTGCTGCCTTGTCACGCAGCGGTCCCGGGTTCGATCCCCGGTCGGGGCAGTTTTTTTGGGTGAGGCTTTTATCGGGGTTTTTCCTCACCTATAAGACAGATGTCCGAAAACCTTTAAAGCCCAAACGGTCCCCGAAATCATATGGCCACCACCATCATCATCATCATCCTTATCATTATCATCATCATCCTTCACCGGTGTTGAAAGCAACGGGAAGCTACCACACCTACAATTCCCTAGTAAAGCTGTAAGTATAGCATGGAAAAGGTATGATTGCAGTGAAAGACCTGCCTTCGAGCAGAATTACTATGGATGGATCGGACTTCAATAAAAAATACATTAAAATTGATGTATGGTGAAATCATAAGTAATGCCACGAGTGATTTCCAAATTATCGATAAATCCACGACTCACGAAGTGAGGAGTGAATTAACTAGAGAATTTGGAAATCAATAGTGGCATTTGTTAGCACTATTTAACGAATAAAATTAAGCTGTTTATTCACAAATCATTATTTAACTATAGTTATTCTTACATATTTACATATTTAATGTAAAGGACGATGTTTGAAAACAAATGAGCAACGTTATGTTTCATTTATTCATCACTGCAACCAGATCATATTTATTACCAAACAGAATCGCAATATTAAAAGAATGCACCTTAGTGGAGAAAAAAAGAATCATGATTACAGGTTATTAATTAATTTCTGATGTCCTATGATGTAAAAATGTCAATTATGTTTTTCTGCAACGTTAATTACTGGGAAATAATACGTTTAAGAAAGCGCAAACAGTGGTTTATTTTTTATGGTATAATCAATTGCTAAAAATGTGTTTCTATTATATCTCGCAAGCAGAATCTGCTTACATTCATGCACTATATATACAATCTGGAAGGCACTTGATAAAATGAAAGGGATAAAATTAAAGTGATAAAATCGAGGTGAAAAAGACTGTGATTGGTTGTAAATAAAAATTCATTGAAACGTGATTGGTCATTCACTGCCATTTGGGGCATGAGTTAAATAGTCAGTATAAAATAATTTCCATAATTCCTGAATAGTAGAATTTGAGTAATAATAATATAGAAAGCTATAGAACGTATCGTGTGAGATTCTAAATCCTTACGATCTTTTTTAACAGCAATTTTGTTGGTGCTGCACGTGACATTCCCAGAAAATGAATCATTCTGAATCAGTACAGTTTGCATTTGACGCCTGTGATATCAAATGGCAGTTTTACTGACATGAGTCACTCTGCTCTCAGCTTAAACTGAGGGAGACCGATGTTTCAAGGTCATCTTCCGATAGCCAGTGTAATAAAGCACGAAACAAAAGATGGAAAACGAAGCAATAATGAACAATAATTGAATGAATTGCCAACTAATAACTGTCTTGTAATAATTTTCTTGTTATTTTTTTTTTAATTATTCAGGGTGTAACTAAATTCCCATTACACACTTTGAGGACATGTAGTGGGGACCAAGACGGTTACGTAAGTATAGGAACTCATGTCCGGAAACATATAGTTTTCCAGCTACCCGCACGCAACTATACGTACAATGGTGACCTCACAGCCATCGTTAATAACATTCGGGTCAAGTTATAATTGCATTGTAATCTTATATCTCTTTCTCTCTCTCTCTCTCTCTCTCTCTCTCTCTCTCTCTCTCTCTGCCAAAGTTCAATCTCTCTCTCTTTGTTTATACTTTTATTTGTCCCAATGTCTCGCTACCTCATGTCTCACTAAACTGGGTCAGAGGACATACAGGAATCAGAGGTAACGAACGAGCCGATAATCTAGCAAAAATAGCTGCCAGCTATAAAAATACTGTAACCTATAACTCCATCCCTATTTCTCGAGCCAAGCAACTTCTGCTAAACTATTACATCAACATATGGAATGCAACATATACCAACTCCGAGGTATCATTTCACACCAAACAGTTCATTCCCTCTATTCACCACCGGCTCTCTATATCCCTATGGCCAAACTTCATCCTTACACAATTCCTAACCAACCACGGACGCTTCCATACATATCTTCACAGGATCAAAAAGTCACCATCTCCCCTATGTAACTGCCCCGAAAGTCCACCACAGACAGCAATACATCTTCTGACAGAATGTTCACTGTACTCCAGAGATCGGCCTCCTGTTCTAACAACCCAAACTCTACCTCAGATACTACAGCACCACATCAACACCGTCACAGTGACGAACTTCATCACCAACATCTTCCGCTCACTTCAAGAATAAACTCTTGAACAATCAAAATACAGCAAAACAAAATGTAAATGTATGTAAATAACTGTAAATATCCCGTGATATGCCCATGGTAAAACACGGGTTGAAATATAATGTAATAAAATTTAAAAAAAAATGTCTCGCTACCAAAGCTCTGAAACGGAAAGAAATCAAACCCTAGCTAGTGAGTTCATAACCTAATGCTGGATTTGAAACAATACCCATTGTTCTGAACAAGTTTTTCTGTGGTTTTTCATGATTGTAAACGAAATGTTGGAACATTTCTTCGATGAGTCACTTTAATAAAATGTATAATAAAATTATATTAATGTATTTGTCACAAACTTAAAAGTATAAATAATAGATTGAATTAGAGTTTACTTGATGAAAATCCATAACTCATTTAATTAAATAAAAATAAAACTCAAAGTTTTATGTGATTTTCATATTTATTAACCCATTCGCCTCAGAAGACGAGGTAGACTCGCCGACAATTAAATGGCCTTCAAATCAGAAGACGAGATAACTCGCTTAACTCTGCTGTTATATATTTTGCAATATTTTGTGCATCCCTTGGCAGAGTAATCTTTTGTTAACATTTATGAATAGTGGAGCCATGTGTTTTGCCTTCGCCCTTATTGTGATCTCAAGTACCGTTATATTTTGTTTGTTTTGAATGTAAAAAAATAGACTATATAATTTATGATAACTTAAATCCGGTTTCTGGGGAAATGCATCGAGCATTTAAACCTGAAGCGAATGGGTTAAGATATAATTTAGTTACAGATTCGGTACTTTGTACCTTCTTCAGACATGATAACAAATTTACGAATTTTGTTATTATAGTACATATCAACTCTAACTATGCAACCATTTTTTTACAATCTCTATTATAAATTTAAAAGAGGCGATTCATTCAAATCTAGTTGGGAATTTAACAGCTTATTACCACTTTTCAATTTATTTATCTCTACAACTTCTAAAAGGTCCAATTTCTTTCCTTTGTCACAAATTGTTTTGATCCAAATTTTAAAATGTTACATGTTTGTGACAAAGGAAAGAAATTGGACCTTTTAGAAGTTGTAGAGATAAATAAATTGAAAAGTGGTAATAAGCTGTTAAATTCCCAACTAGATTTGAATGAATCACCTCTTTTAAATTTGTAATAGAGAGTGTAAAAAAATGTTGCATAGTTACAGTTGTTATGTGGTATAATAACAAAATTCATAAATTTGTTAACATGTCTGAAGAAGGTACAAAGTACCGAAACTGCTGTAACTAATTTATATGTTAATACATATGAAAATGACATACAAATTTAAATTTTATCTTTATTTAATTAAATACATTAAAATTATAATATAATATTATATAATTGTTACCACAAAGGCCCGTCTTCTCAACTTTGTAAAATATTAATTCTCTATAGGTCTTTTGAGATAAGTCCCATCATAAGCAGAAGTAGCAGGAAATAGATCTGGACCTACTGACCCTGAATTCAATACTCAGGATCAGTAAATATAGACCTATCTCCTACTACTTTTTCTGATGATGGGACTAGTCCCGAAAGACCTACAGAGAATTAATACATTATAAAGCTGAGACGGGTCTTTGTGATAACAATTATATAATAATATATTATAATTTTAATTTTCATGAGCCACAGATGTTTTTACAGAAGGTAGGTGTTGCGGTTTCCATAGTCACAACAAAAAGTCGTGTAATTTTGTAAAAACAAGTTAACATCAGAATAAAAATGTATACGTGTAGACAAGCCAATTTTAAGGTCGTCTCAACGCCTTCGTTTAAAACGTAGCGCATTGCGCAAATTCTCCTTTTTAGGGATTTTCCAGTTACGTATGTCGTACGCAGGACAAAGGATGTCGTTACGCGCCCCTCTGGCGAGAAATTCCGTCCTAAATCAGTTTCTTTAGCTATGATCATGGCCTCTCTGGCCTTACAAATACAGACTTATCGGGAGATGATATCTATCTCTGGATCATATATACACTTTTCTGACAACATATGACATTTAGGTCAAGACCACCTCCAAGATGACACGAACATTTAAAACAACACACCACTCACTCGCACGTTCATACCTGAATATGACATGCATTATGATGACCAAAACGCGTTGGTGGAATATTTGTCTTGCAGGCGAGGAAAAAAGCCTGAAAACTTTCAGTCAGGAAACTCGTTTAGGCCGGAACTTCTGTGACCTGAAGGAAAAATGTTACCCCGAGACGACTGCTATAGATGACCTTCGATGTCAAAACATATACGTTATTAAAAAACATTATTCATGCGTAAACATACTTGAATATGTTATAAATGCTTGCTATTAATTCATGTTAAAATATCAACTTACACTTTCTGATAACAGCCTTTAATCTTATCTCTAATAGACATAGTTTTCCTTACAATACCGGTAAATGAAATGTATTTATTTAAGGCAATTAGTCAACTTGATTTGTTTACTATAAAACATAGTTTTTAATGGCACTATTTATACATTGAATATATATCACCATAACTCACTCCATAAGGGATTCGTTTCCTAACGGTTTTGGTATTACCAAGTATGGAAGTTACAAAATTTCCCACCAGAGGTGTAATCATTCTTGGGCTACGCCCAATAGATAACGTGACTATCAATAGTATGTATCGAAAGAGTTTTAAGTGGATTCCGAAACAATGAAGCTATTGAGGTTCTCATGAAAATACTAAAAAGAAAACCATTGACAAATCTTGGACTGTCCTATTTGGTAGGAGCAGCACCACTATACTAAGTTCCAGTTGTACTGTAAACAAACTTGCATCAGATGTTACTTCGTCGACTCCGTGTATTGGTGGAACAGTGGTGCTACATTTACCCGCCATATGACTGAATTGTGATCGGAACTATCATCGATAGAAACAATGTTCTTAGGCATTATCATCATCAACAACAAGGATTAAGCCCAATGGCCTGTTCAGATCTCATTATAGGTCGAATTGGTCCTTCCATCTCTTCAATGGTCTTCCCAACATTCTTCTCCCTTTTGGTTTATAATTATACATTATTCGTGGTATGCGCTGTTCAGTCATTCGTAATACGTGCTGAAGGTAAGCATTTTGATAATATTTTATTTCTTCACAGAGATTAACTATATTAAGTTCTGTTATTATATCTTCGTTTTTGTTTCTATCGGTCCTTTGGTATCCTGCTATTGCTCTCAACATCTTCATTTCAGCAGCCTCTATTTGTTTGCTATCTTAGGCAACATCCTATTTTACGGGAAATAATAATAATAATAATAATAATAATAATAATAATAATAATAATAATAATAATAATAATAATAATAATAATAATAATAATAATAATAATAATAATAATAATAGGTTTATTTTACCTGGCATAAGACTGGATATATTTTGTTAATGCCCCAGGCTGGTCTTTTGCACATTTCTGGTGATCTCTCCTGCCCATTGGCATAATTGTAACCCACTTCTGGGGTTGGGGTGCCTGGAAGGCGGGGTTGCGTTGCCCCGATGTTATGACGGTTGATGATGATAATGGTGCGCCAGGAGAGTCCCTAATCCTAAGCTTAACCTAAGATGAATATGAATGATGATGATTGCGATGGTCATATGATATTCGGGGACCGTTTGGGCCTTAACGTTTCCTGACATTTGTCTTACAGGTGAGTAAAACCCCCGATAAAAACCTCACCCGACCGGGGATCGAACCCGGGCCCGCTGCGTGACAAAGCAGCACGCTACCTCAAGACATTGGTACAATAAACCCATTAAAATTGATTGTATATGAAATTAATATTAACGGGGCAATCTTTTGAATAGTCATAAGTATAAAACAATTATTTCATCCTTCTATAACTCTAGGAGATCATCAATGGAGGTGGGCTGCACCTCTTTTTGTCAATATGACACAGCGATGGACAAATATAAGGTAAGATGTTACCAATAATTAGGAACTTCCTCCATTTCTTATTTATTTATGACAAAAAACAGACGTTTACGTTTTTTCTCCATGACATCGATAGATATCCATTATTTGAAATTCTTTACGAGCAGGATTTATGCTCCATGCTGATTCACCTGTAATTTTCTGTTATTTTACATCCTCAATCGCTAATGTAGTATTTTTTTTCACTATACTGTTTGAAAACATACTAAACAATTTGTTTCTATAAAATTTTAGAGAGATCTAATCAATTTAAATATCTTGGATATTATCTCTCTATCTGGGATGAAAAGGATATCCCTGAAAAAGTTACTAGTTATAATAAAAGTTTAGGAATTATTAATCAAGTTATGAAACCATCCCTTGTACAAAAAAACACCAGATTACGTTTATATAACACTTTGGCTAGACCAGTGTTGACCTATGGTAGTGAAGCATGGACACTAAAAAAACAACATGAAAGCAGAATAACGGGCTTGTGAAATGAGATTCATGCGCAGAACAGCGGGTTACACCAGATGGGACCGGAAAAGGAACACCGATATCTTAAAAGAATTGAAGACTACGCCAATTTTGGAATATATTAAACAGTACCAACTAAATTGGAAATGCCATCTTGAAAGAATGAGTTCAAATCGGATCCCCAAAGCTGTTTATAATTATATACCAAGAGGACGAAGATCACTGGGCCGTCCTATGAAACGCTGGAGGGAAAATTTTCTATAGGATCGTAACAGGCCTTGGCCTAATACTTGGAAGGAAGAAGAAGAAGACAATTTGTTTCTCTCCGCTTTCCAAACGTTTTTCTTTTTTATGCTTTAAAAATTGCATAGAAACAGCCATTTAGATCAATTGAAATTATAATGTATTCTGCATTGCGCATGCGTAACAATTATACACCGATTTATTTGATCTATTAAAATTGTAATTATACATTTTAAGATGCTTCATTGTCTAAATGACACAAAGAGTAGGGTGCGTGTAGGCAAACAGTTTTCGGACACTTTTGAAATCCAGAATGGGTTGAAGCAAGGAGATGCACTATCTCCTCTACTATTTAATGTTGTACTAGAGCATGCCATTAAATCTTTAGAGAATGAGGAAGGCTTACAACTCAATGGTATTAATAAGCTGTTAGTTTATGCTGATGATGTATTGTTGGCCGATAGCGAGGAGATACTAAAGGACAACACGCACACACTATTGAGTAATACTAAGAAATTAGGACTGGAAGTAAATATCAATAAAACTAAGTATATGGTCACACGCAGAATTTCATTATTTAATGGAAATGGACAGCTAATGACAAATGAGGGAAATTTTGAGGAAGTGGCTGAATTCAAATACCTAGGAACAATAATCACAAATAGGAATGAGATGCATAAAGAAATTAAACATAGGCTCAATTCTGGAAATGCGTGCTATTATGCATTGCAGAGGCTCTTGATGTCCCAACTCCTTCCAAAAAACGTTAAACTGAAAATATATAAAACTATTATTCTACCAGTTATATTATATGGGTGCGAAACATGGACTCTTACTTTAGGGGAGGAAAGGAGATTACAAGTATTTGAGAATAAAGTACTTAGGAAAATTTTTGGACCAAAGAGAGATGAACAGACAGGTGAATGGAGAAGACTGGATAACAGTGAATTACATGGTCTTTATAGGAAGCCAGATATAATAAGGACAGTTAAGTCTCGTAGACTGCGATGGGCAGGACATGTTGCACGTATGGGGAATGAAAGACTTGCATGGAAGCTTCTTGTAGGAAAGCCAGAGGGAAAACGCCCAGTTGGTAGACCAAGAATGAGGTGGGAGAATAACATTAACTATGATTTGCGGGAAGCAGATTATACAGGGAATGATTTGAGAGCAGTAGCTCAGGATAGGGATGTATGGAGAGCTTATGTCCGTGCGGCCATAAACCTACGGGTTCGATAGTGCCAGTGAGTAAGGTAAGAAAAATGCTTCATATAACTTATATAGACAAGTGGTTGATAATACACACTTTTATAAAATTCCATGAAGCAAATATAGACTGTAAATGTATGCTATGCTAAAAAACATGTGACCGATATCACATTGAGCTGTGCACAAAAAGAACACAGACAATTTGTGAATACGCAAAAATAAAATGTAAAATGTATTCTTACTTTAATCCTGGCTATTTGGCTGCAATAAGATCATTATCAATGCACACTTTCATTAATTTTATTTCTTTTATATCGAGTGTTAGCGAACTATATTTCCTTGCACTCTTAAAGGTAAAACCATTATTCGACCAACGAAAATGCAGTTTGTTTGCATTACAACTGGAACTTAGCTTGCAAAAGGCATACAACCCAATTCGAGCCTCGGATTCTCGTACAACAATTTTCCATGGATCTCTGTCTCTTGCAACAAGCCACCATCCCTCGATTCTTAGCGATCTCAGATCCTACACAATTCCATCTGTCCAACGTAGTCTCGGAAGTTACACGTTCTTTTTTTTTCTTCAAATTTACTTTCCATATTTTTCTTGGGCGTCTCATAATAATAATAATAATAATAATAATAATAATAATAATAATAATAATAATAATAATAATAATAATAATAATAATAATAATAATAATAATAATAATAATAATAATAATAATAATAATAATAATAATAATAATAATAATAATAATTTATGATGATAATAATAATTATGATGATGATGATGATAATCATAATTATTATGATGATGATGATGATAATCATAATTATTATGATGATGATGATGATGATAATCATAATTATGATGATGATGATGATGATGATGATGATAATCATAATTATGATGATGATGATGATGATGATAATCATAATTATGATGATGATGATGATGATGATAATCATAATTATGATGATGATGATAATCATAATTATGATGATGATGATGGTGATGATGATGGTGATGATAATCATAATTATGATGATGATGATGGTGATGATAATCATAATTATGATGATGATGATGATGATGATAATCATAATTATGATGATGATGATGATGATAATCATAATTATGATGATGATGATAATCATAATTATGATGATGATGATGATAATCATAATTATGATGATGATGATGATGATAATCATAATTATGATGATGATGATGATGATGATGATAATCATAATTATGATGATGATGATGATGATGATGATAATCATAATTATGATGATGATGATGATGATGATAATCATAATTATGATGATGATGATGATGATAATCATAATTATGATGATGATGATGATGATGATGATGATGATGATGATAATCATAATTATGATGATGATGATGATGATAATCATAATTATGATGCTGATGATGATGATAATCATAATTATGATGATGATGATGATAATCATAATTATGATGATGATGATGATAATCATAATTATGATGATGATGATGATAATCATAATTATGATGATG